>JAJJID010000407.1:0-36981 GCA_022204955.1 Macrophomina pseudophaseolina | reverse complement strand
CTAGGTGATTCCAAAGCCTAGTGGAAGAGGCTGCCGTTACACGACCCTTACTAAGGGAGTATTATACCGCTAGACTATAGTCCCTTATAACTGTGGCTTTTTGTCCTTCCCGTGCGGGAACCATTTCCTTAAGGAAGTTATTCCCCTACGGGATTTTATCGCGCTGCCTACTTCCTAACTAAGCTCTTTAAGCGCCGTTTCTCTGTGGTTAGTGTTCCCCTGCGGGATTTCCTCCCGTGAGGGTTCCTGTCCCTTAAGGGATATTTGCCCGTACGGGACTAACGTCCGTGGGGTTTATAACACTATCCCCCCTCTTAAGAATCTTTGGCCCGAAGATTTATCCGTTTGCCTATATCTTAGGTTCTTACTATCTTTTCTTTTTGTTTTTCTATAAGTCTCTCCTACGATATCTTCTAAACGTAAGTGCGACGAGTAATAAGCTAAGCGTAAGTTTCTAGGTGCGAAGATTAATTCTTTACACGTGCTTTTAAATCTCGATATACTAGTTCCTTATGCGCGATGTCTTTTGCTAGAAGAGAAGAATAAGAGTGTGGTATATCGTATTACTCCTAGGTATTTGCGTTGCGGGGAGTATGCTCGTCGTAATAATACCTATTATAATGCTAGTAGTGCGGAGGAGGATAATTGTAAGTTTCTATTACTTTCGCTTAGCTTATTCTAATTTCTTCTTAGTTATTTGCCTAGAGCGTGCCATTGCGAAAGTTGCCGCGGATAAAGTAGAGGCCCTAGATACTATTTCGAAATTAACGTCTAAACTTCGTGCCGCTTCGTTCTGTTTAGAGCGTTCTTGTAAGTAAAAAGTTTTATTATAGCGCCGTGGGGGTCTAATATTAAATAAGAAAGCGTAATCCATCGAGGACCTTAAGAAGCTAGATCGTTTAAAGGTGGCCCGTAAGGCTAGGAATCCTGTTAACCCTAAAAACGCTAAGGAAGAGCGATCGTTAAAGCGTTTACGTGGCGATGCCTTAGCTAATAACGCTGTGGAGTCGTTCTAGTTTATTAGGTCTCCTGGCGTTGGTTCGGGTTCTATGCTACCCGAGGGTTTCGGGTTAGTTAATTAAGCACGGTTGTCTCCGTTTATTAATTTTAACTTCGGGTCCTTTGTATACGACGAATCGGCGGTATTAGTCGATCTAGGTTTCGGCGATAGAACTTATTAATAAGTTCTTAATAGTCGTAGAGTTCTAGTAGTTCCTAAGTGTTATCCTAATCTCCCTTCTATTTAAGGAGGTATCTAAACTAATCGTTAATATAGCCGCTGTCTAGGACTTATTCTACGTCCTAGTCTTTGTTTTCGTCGGCGTCTAGGTTTTCCGGTATAATTTCCTCTATTTAGCGTAGTGGTGTAGCGTCTTAAGGTGCTGGTTCGAGTAGGGCGATATAAAATACTAGGTGTATCCGTATGGTGTCTAGTAATTTAAGGCGGAAATTAACCTATCTAATTTATTCTTCGATTTCGAAGGGACTAACTTTTTTAAAGTCTAATTTTTTACTTAGTCGGTCGTTCTTTTTTCGTTTGAAATTTTTGCTAAGGAGGTAAACTTTATTTTCCCTCTTAAGCTTTGGTGCCTCCTAGTGCCGCCTATTGTAATATTTACCCATTTGTAGGGCTACGAATTCGAGGTCTAGGTGTAGTTGTGCGTGGAGTGCCTTTAGCTAGTCTGCTTTGAGGATTCCTTTTTGGGCTAGTAACTCACTTAGTATTAGATATCTGTAGGCTATTGGCTCGTACCTATAGTTAGCGTAGAACGGGGATTCTTATATAGCGGACGCCTTAGAGCTATTATACGCGAACTATACGAGCAGTAGTAGCTCTACCTAATTATCTTGCGCGTAGTTAAGGTAGTAGCGTAGGTATTATTCTAGCGTCTAGTTCGTCCGTTCTATTTGTCCGTCTATTTAGGGGTGTGCTGTAGTTAAGAGCTTATGCTTGGCTCCTAGCTATCGAGTAAGGCTTTACTAGAATCGGGATATAAATAGTCGATTTCTATCTAACACGAGCTCTTCTAGTAACCCGTAGTTGCCGAAAATTATTCTAAGGAACGTATAGGCGAGTTCTTCCGCATTTGCCGATTTGAAGTATAGTAGGTAGTATGCGTACTTTATTATTCTATCTACGATAACTAGAATCGAGTTATACTTAACCTTAGTAAGCGGTTCTCTTAACTTAGGTAGATCCGTAATAAAGTCTAGCGAGATAGATTACTAAGGGCGCTTCGGTACCGGTAGTAGCTAAAGTTATCCGTAGGGTGCGTGTCTTACGGCCTTACTTCTAATGTAGAGGTCGTATTATAAGACTACCCGTTAGACGGTTCTTCTAAGCTCTAAAAAGTAGTAGCTTCTCGTAATTCGTTCTATTATCTTGTCTGCTCCCTAATAACTATATGCTAGGGCTTTATATATATCTTTTACGAGTTCTTCCCGTAGTTTAACCGGGACGTAGACTAATCCTAGAAATAGGATTATACTATCCGCGTTTTTAGTTACTCGGGGGTCGTTTTTAAGTTTTCCGATTTCTTAAGCCGTTACGTTATTTGCGTAGGCTTCTCGGATCTTGCGCTTCTATTCGTTGCCTTTAAGGCGTATCGCTAGGGCGAGTAGTTTAACCGGGGTAAGCGAGTCGTCTGGTCCTTTCTTAAGCTATATTTATTCGATGCTATAAATAGTAGTAATCTGGCGGCTACGGCTAGCGGGTATAAAAGACCCGTCTTTCTGCGTCTCGAGTATTATAGGTTGTAGGCCTAGCTTTTCTTCGATATAGTCGGCTCGTTTGCTTAGCGCGTCTATACGAGTATTCTTAGATCCCTTTCTATAGGTGATCTTTATATTATATAATGCTAGCTCTTTAGCCCACCTAATCTATTGTTAGTTTAGTTCCTTAGTAGTGGTAAAGTGCGATAGGTTCTTGTGGTCGTAATATACTATAATTTAGTATTTAGCCCCTTCTAGGTAGTGTCTCTATTCTTTAAAGGCCGTAATAATAGCTAGGAGTTCCTTGTTGTGGACGTCGTAATTTTTTTCGGGGCCTATTATTTTCCTTAAATAGAAGGCGATGGGGTATAGTCTACCTTACTCGTCTAGCTAGCTAAGGACTACTTTAATGGCGTAGTCGGAGGCGTCTGTCTCGACCGTAATAGGTAGGTTAGGGTTATAGATATCTAGGATCGGTGCTTTCGTAAATATACGCTTTAGCGAGTCGAAGGCTACTTATTATCTTTCTTTCTATACGAACCCGTGTTCTTTCTTAGTTAAGTCTATAAGAGGTGTTAATACCTTCGCGTAGTTTAGGATAAACTTCCGATAAAAGTTAGTAAATCTAAGAAAGAATTACACTTCTTTAACGATTCTTAGCGTGGGCTAGTCTCTTATTACGTCTAGTTTCTTGTCGTCTATGCTAATATATCCTGGGGTGATAATAAACCCTAGGTACTCGGTCTTCTGTGTATACTACTCGCTTTTTTTCGGGGCAACTTAGAGGTTTCGCTCGTCTAAGGCCTTTAGGACCTTTCTTATATACTTAGTATGTTCTTCGAGCGTTTCCGAGTAGATTAGGATATCGTCTAGGTAAGCTAAAGCGAATATATTTAAATACGGACGTAGCGTATTATTAATTAGGCTCTAGAAGGTAGCCGGTGCGTTAGTAAGTCCGAAGGGCATTACCGTATATTTATAGTAGCCGAATCTAGTTCGGAACGCCGTTTTCTATTCTTTACCTTTCTTAATACGGACTAGGTGGTAGCCTTCTCGGAGATCTAACTTCGTAAAGTACTTGGTACGTCTAAGTTTATCCTATAGTTCGTCGATGCGAGGTAGTGGGTAACGGTTTTTTACCGTAATATCGTTTAGCTATCGGTAGTCGACGTAGAGGCGGAGCTTGCTATTTTTCTTTAGTACGAATAGGATCGGGTATCCGGCCGGTAATAACGACGGGCGGATATAACCTCGTTCTAGGTTCTTATCGATGTATTCCCGTAGCGCTTTAGCCTCTTTCTTAGATAAGGAGTATATGGGCTTAAACGCTAGCTGCGTTTCTAGAAGTAGGG
Organism: Macrophomina pseudophaseolina; assembly: GCA_022204955.1. NCBI lineage: Eukaryota > Fungi > Ascomycota > Dothideomycetes > Botryosphaeriales > Botryosphaeriaceae > Macrophomina > Macrophomina pseudophaseolina. Next base: position 32,917 of record JAJJID010000407.1, on the reverse strand, counting down.
GTATTTTATAATTCTATGGCTAATGCTCTAGTAGCTATTCTTTACCTCTTTCCTGGAATATTCTTAGTATATCCTAGAACTATTGTGGGACGGTTTCTAATTCCGGTATAGGTGCTAATTTATTCGAAGTAGGCCTTATAATTCCGTCGAGGTCTGCGTTAACCTCGGCTACTGAAATACCTTGTTTAATAATATCCACCTATCTATGCGTGGATAGGTTATATCTTCTATAGATTCTCTGGGGGTAGTCTCCTTCGACTAGCTTTAGGATGTTATTATCCTTCTGGCGGAGGCCCCGTGTTATATAAGCTAGGATTTTCTGCTCGTGTTCTAGGCTTATTTTAACGAAGATTATATACGCCTTTTCTTCTCAGTTTCTTATTTGCTTTAATGCGTCTATTAAGATTTCCTAGATATCTAAGGGGTTTTTTTTAACCGTTGGTGTTCTTCTAGCGCTTACTAGGTGTCTAACGTACTTCTTATTTAGAAAGGTGACTATTCTTTTCTTCTATCGAATATGCGGCTCGTGGGTTTTGAACTATAGAATTCTTAGGATGATATCGTATTCTAGTATAGAGATTACGTTAAGTATAATCTTCTCTACGTGTTTTCTAATAGTAAGCTTTACGGGTTCTATTTCGACCCGAATCTGCCCTTTATCGTAAGAGGCGGCGGACTTATCTACCGTTTTTAGCGAGTAGGGGTGGTCTTTTCCCGTAAGTCTAATGTTGTTTTGGGTAGTAAAGATATAGCTAATAAAGTTGCCTTCTGCTCCGCTATCGAGTATAGCCATTGCGGTTCGTTCGTAGATAGTTACTAGTATTCTAAGAACTCTTTCTAAGGTGCGTGTGCTATTCGGTGTGCGTAAAACCTGGTTGAGGGACCTATTCGACAGCCCCTCCTGGGGTCCCTAGATAGAAGAGCCGTCTAGTTTTTTAACCTAGATTGGCCGTAGATTTTATTGTGCATATAATCTTCCTATTTATTAACTTATAGGTGTGCTTACTTCTAACGGGTCTAGTTGCCGTTATTTAGCTGTCTCCGCTAATAGATCCGGTCCTTTCGTACTTAGTATCTAAAGGTTAGACGGTTAAGTTTCTCGTTAGGGATCTACTATAGTGTACGGTTCTGGATGGTTGCCGTTTCGTGCTGGTAGAGAATTCTCGAGAGTTCTTAGAGGGAGTTATAGTCCGCTTATTCGCGTGTAGAGATCCCTTAGTAGTGGCATATAAGAAGCGTCGTATCTATAGTTACTAGGAGTTTATATCTTTTTCTGTCTTATTTAATCCGAGTTTTCTAAAGTGTATTCTAGCGCTATTCCTAGATAACCGTTAGAGCGAGGCTTTCTTAATGCAGAATCTATATCGTCTAGGTGCGGTTGCCCTATTCGTCCTATAGATAGCTACTAATACCGTATCTCTTGACTAGAACTTCTAGTTCGGCGAGGGTATTCTATTTATTAAATAGTATTAGGGTATTCCCTATCTATACGCTATTCTTACTTTTGGTTATACTCTCGTAAAATTCTCCTATACTACTATTAACGAGTTCTTAGTCTAGGGGAAAATTATTAATAAGGTCTTCGATTTCTAGTATTTCCTCGTTACGTGTGGCTAGGTTTAACTATCGAGGTTCGGAGGGGTACTATCCGGTAGCTTACTTATCGCTCTAGTAGGTAGTGTAGTTATCGTTAAAGTAGGCGGTCTAGCTTATAGCCGCATAGTTAACTTTCTTACTTATAGTAGATACGGAGCGGGGTTCTTCTTCTTTCTAGATAGCGCTAGCAGTAGTCTTACCGGGTTTATTCCGTTATAGGTAGCGGTGTTGGGGGTTCTACTTATCTCCGTAGTAGATATAGAGTCCTTAGTTAAAGCGTTCTATTTCTTACTCCGTCTACTAACGTTGGGGTCGTCGTTTATAGCCTTTGTCGTTTCGTTAAGTAGCGTTTAATTTTATAACGTCGCCTCCTTCTTAAGTATATTTAGGGCGTGTAGGGCGCGAGATATTAGCTTCGTAGTTATTTCCTTTATAGCGCTCCGTCTGTCGCTCGAAGAGGCGGTTATCGTACTTAATTACTAGCTTAATAAGTTTGTCTAGCGTTTTAGGGTCGTCCTAGGTTATAAGTTAATCCTTAACTTTTTTCTTAAGTCCTCGGTAGTAGTAATCTATAAAGGCGCGGTCCGACTAGTCGTCGAGATAGGCCGCGGCCTTCTAGAACTCGGTAGTATACTCGGCTACTAAGGTTTTCTATTAGATGTTTATAATAGCTCGGCGTGCCTTATATACTTTATCTAGATCGCCGAAGCTCTACTTAATTTAGTTAACGAAGTATTTATAGCTAGCGAAGATCTTACTAGTGTCTTCCTTCTATTGGCTTAGCTTCTTGCTTATACGGTCCCTAAGGTAGGATTCGAACTACTAGGCTACGGTATCGCGTAGGTACGTGGTAGCGAATATAACCTTTCGATCCTTACTTTTAAATTCGCGAGAGTTGAAGAAGAAGTAAAGGTTAAGTTAAGATAGAAAGGTTTAGAGCTTCTTTTAGTTACCGTAGAAGAGATCGGGTTTAGCCGTCTTTATAGTAGTTTCCTTAACTCGGGCCGGCGACTTGTTTCTGGACGTAAGGTCCGTCGGGGGAGTCGTAATAGAAGCTAGTACCGGAGTAAGGGTAGCTTAGTTGCGGAGCTCGTTTACTTATTAATAGAGCTAGGTATTCTCGTTGGTCTGCTCCTAAAGTTATCCGTGTAGCTCGCCGATCTGGCCCTGCATGTCTTAGATGACCTAAAAAAGGTCGGCCATGGTTGGCTATAGGGGACCGTTGTTATTTATATTAACGTCGTTTATTGTGTTGCTTAGTTAGCATTAAGTATTAGATAATACTACCTTTTGTTAGTCGTTTTTCTCCTCGGAACTATCTTCCCTTATAAGAATAGAGGTTAAAGTATAATAGCAGCCTCTTCTACTAGGCTTTAGAATTACCTAGTAGGGTCGGGTAACGATAGGTTTACCTTAAAGGATAAGAGAAGAGTAAAGAATTAGAACGATAGGTAGTAATCACGTAATAGGTTAGGGCGTAGTACGCGTTAGGCTTATTACCTCTAATAAGTCTATATTAGAATCTTAAGTTAACCTCGAAGGTTAAAGTACTACCTAACGAGTATATTCTATATACTATAGGAAAGCTATAATAATCTAGGGATTAGAACGACTATTAGATTAGTCATAATATTAGATTAATTTAAGAGTTGGATTAATACTAAGGCTTTCGATCTATAAGTAGGTCGTGTAGACCTTACGTAATATAGGCGCTAAAGCCTATTTCCTAGAATTCGACTTTTAACTTTCTTCTACGAACGATAGCGATATCTACCTTATTTATTATCGCGTAACGTGCCTCTCTGCCGGTTTCCTAGATTCTACCCGCGACCCTTACTAAGGGAGTATTATACCGCTAGACTATAGTCCCTTATAACTATAGCTTTTTATTCTTCCCGTGCGGGAATCATTCCCTTAAGGGAGTTATTCTTCTACGGGATTCTGTCGCGCCGCCTACTTCCTAACTAAGCTCTTTAAGCGCCGTTTTTCTATGGTTGGTGTTTCCCTGCGGGATTTCCTCCCGTGAGGGTTCCTGTCCCTTAAGAGATATTTGCCCGTGCGGGACTAACGTCCGTGGGGTTCGTAATAAATAGGTACTAGATACTAGTAGAGCCGCATAAGTGCCTAAGCTAAATTAAATAAATTAAGCCTACTAATCCCTAAAGAATAACTAGTACTAATAACTAATAGGAATATATAAAATATTAGTAGCCGCGAAAGTGATATACTCGAATCGGAGGTAACTATAGCTATAGAGAAGCTATAATGCTTATATAGTACGACTACTAAAGGTATATTAAAAGCCGAGCTTCTAGAGTGCCTTAATCGTATTAGACTCTTATAATAGCTATAGGCTACCCTTAACGGCAAAATACTAGCTATTTCTACGCTAAATATAGGTAAAATATAGGCGGAAAGTATAGTAGATGTTAATAAAAAATAGCTTAACCTTCTTATAAGAAATCCTTCTTCTAAACTCGATAATATCTCTTAGAGTTTATATAATTAATAGATAAATACAGTAGAGACACGTTTTAGCATATATTAAATAAATAAGAACTATCTCTAGAGGATTCTATAGGCTACTGAGGGGCTATCTAAGTATAAAATCCTCTTCTAGTATATCTAATAACGTTTAATGAACTATAAAAAGCTAGAACTACTCTAGTAGAAGTTTAAGATATTAGTATAAAATTATATTTATAATTCTATTATCTACCACCTTAATAATACCATTAGTTATTATACTATAGTAATAAAGAAGGATTAGAAGTTTATAGATTTCTATACTTAAATAAAAATGTATAAGGATAAATTTATATATTATATTTATAACGTAGATTACTATATTAACTAGATCTACTTTCGGCTTCTACTATCTATATATATAGAGCTCGTGTGCTACTCTTTTCTTATGAGGGTATAGGTAGAAGAGAATTTAGTTACTAAAATTTAACGCGTAGAGTAAATACTAGAAGTAACGAGGCCCTTTAAGAAGAAAGAAGATAAGTAGTAGCTAAAGAAGACTAAGCGCCCTATTACTAATTCTAGCCTGGGACGTACTAGGCCCTATAAAGGCTATAGAAATAGTAAGAAGGCTAAAGAAGACCTAATAGAGTCTAAAGTATTAGCTTTCCCTAGAAATATAGGCGAATTGTAGGAATCTAGTACCTCTAAAGTAAGCGATAAGTAGGTAAAAGATTATACTAACTAGGTAAACTATAAAGATAAGTAAGACTTAGAAAAAAAAAGTTCTAATTACTTTTTTCTTCTTCTTACGATTAGGGCTATAAATGAGAGGTAGTTTAAAGTATATTAAAGTTATTATATTAGTAGAAACCCTATTTAGTTCTATTAAAGTTCGGGTACTAATAGACTACGGCTATAATCTAAACCTTATATCTCTTAAATATATAGAGCGACTTACTTTATAAAGTATATAAGCTAGTACTAAGCCGTTTACTTACCTTTTTAATAATACTACTATTACGCTAGGTAACCTTTATTATATAGGGGTTACTACGTACGACTTAGAGGGCACTTCGCGTACTACTAAATTCTAAATCTACTAGAGTAGCTCGTTTAGCGGCTATAATATTATACTCGATATACCCTAGCTTAGGGCTACTAGGCCTATTATCGACTTTAGAAGAGGGGTACTATGCTAGAATATATACTTACTAGAGTAAGTATACCTAGTTAGCGCCGAGGAACTATTTTAGAAATTAGAGCTAGATAAGCTAGTATACTCTCTCTAGCTATCTAACTATTAACTATTGCCTAAAAATAATTCTAAAGGAGACCTTAACCCTCTCATAGCTAAAATATAGCCGGAAAGTATATAAGAAGTATACGAGAAGTAAGATAGAGATAATTATAATTATAATAAGTATTTATCTAACTAAATTCTCTTTTACCTACGGGGGCTATACGCGTACGTTTAAACTATATATAAACCGTACCTAAAACTCTTAGATTTAGTAGAGACGCTTCTAGCTAGAGTAGCTAAGAAGTTTTATAAAAGAATTCTAAATACGTATAGAAAATACTTAAATATCTTTTCTAACGAATAAGCTACTAAGCTATTATAATATACTAATTTCGATTATATAATCGATCTAGTTATAGGTTTTAAGCCTTCGTCGATACTCCTATATAGACTCTTCTAATCTAAGCTTTAGATTCTTAGAGAGTACATTAATAAGGCCTTAGAACGGGGTTAGATATAGTATAGTAAGTCGTCTATAGGCGTGCCTATTCTCTTTGCCCTAAAGGTAGATAGTATATTATAGTTATATATAGATTATAGAGGCCTAAATAAGGTTACTATTAAAAATAGCTATTCTATATCTCTTATAGGTAAGTTACTAGACTGCCTAAGTACCGTAAAGATCTTTACTAAATTAGATCTACATAATACCTATTACTAAATCCGTATTAAGAAAGGTAATAAGTAGAAAACTATATTTAAAATGCGTTACGAGTATTTTAAGTATCTTATTATATCTTTTAGCCTAACGAACGTACCCGTAACCTTTTAATTATATATCTATCGGGCCCTAGGAGGCCTACTAGATATAATTTATATAGTATACTTAGATAATATTCTTATCTACTTAGTAGATAAGTCTTAATATAAGAAATATATTAAATGCATTCTCTAGAGACTTTGTAACTAAAACCTCTATACTAAACTGTCTAAATACTAGTTTTATACTTAGTACGTAGAGTTCTTAGAGTTTATCGTTACGTCGTAAGGTATAGTTATAAACCCTATAAGAGTTAAAGTAATTAACGACTAGTCGAAGCTATAAAGCTACTATAATATTTAGGTTTTCTTAGGCTTCGCTAATTTCTATAGATACTTTATTTAGAACTACTCTATAGTGGTTTAATTACTAATAAATCTATTAAAAAAGGTAGTCCGGAATTCTAATCTAAACGCGAAGCGAGTACTAAAGAAGAGACTAACTAAATAGTATAGGCTCTAGAAGTAGCCTATAGAGGTATAGTAGACGTTTAGTAGACTAAAAGTATATTTTACGTAGGCTTCTATACTATAGTACTACGACCTAAACCTACCGGTTATACTAATTACCGATATATTAAACTATATCTATAGTAGTATTCTACTTTAGCCTTTTAAGATAGAGGAGGGATAGCGCTATTAGTATCTTATTATATATTTTAGCTATAAGTTTAGTAGAGCTAAAATATAGTATAATACTTATAATAAAGAACTCTACGCAATTATATAGTATTTTAAATATTAGTAACCTTACTTAGTATACGTGTAGACGTCGGTATAGGTATTATCTAATTATAATAATCTTTAGTATTTTATAACGACTAAAAGTCTTACGGCTCGATAAGCTTATTATACTAAAATACTAGCTTAATTTAATTTTAATATTAAATATAAGCTAGGTAAGTCTAATTTAGTAGACGTCCTCTTAAGGCGTCTAGACTATATTCTTAATTTTAAGAAAGGAAATAAACGTACCTACCTTAACACTATATTATCTATATTATAATATAAACTTATAATTTAGGGGTTAGGAGAGACCCCGCGTATTACTAAGAATCTATACAAAAAGTATATAGAAAGCCTATATACTAATAGTAATAGTAATTACTAAATTACTAATATCTATTTAGTTACTTATAGTAAATATAATAAGTTTACTTATAAGGACTTAGCCCCTCTAGTATATACTCGCTATAAAGAGGCTAGTATAAGCTTAGTATAAAGCTTCGTACCTTAGTCTATAATAATAGTAGTAGCCATAATTAAAAATGTGTTTAGTAATACTTCTAAATTATTAGCTAATTTTATACGTATTAAGTAAAGAAGGGACGCCTTCTACATAGAGATACGTAAATAGCTTATAAAAGAATTACTCTAAACGTATAATTAATATATAGTCGATAAGTAAGGACTTCTATACTATAAAGAATAGGTATACGTGCTAAAATATACGCTATTATGCGAAGAAATCCTACTTAGAAACTATAATAATCTAAGCGATAGCTATTATAGTATTCGCTAAACCTAAGAAGTTCTATTAAGAAAATATTACTAGAAAGATATTACCGCTAATATTAAGAAGTATATACGGAGTTACGATATCTACTAATGCGATAAGACCTACTAATATAAGCTTTATAGGTTACTCTAACTGTTACTAGTAGTAGCTTAATTGTATAGATATTATTTCTTTAACTTCGTTATAGACTTACTAGAATCCGTAAGTAAAAGCGGTTAAGTATATAACGTTACTCTTATACTTATTAATTATTTTACTAAATACGTATATTATTTATCTATAAGAAAAACTATCGATATAGCCTCTCTAGTAGAACTACTTATTATAAAAGTCTTTATTTAGTTTAGGCCCCCTAAGAGCCTAGTCTCTAATAGAGGGTCTATATTTACTAGTAAATACTAGAGTGTATTATACTATAACCTACGTATAAAGTATAGGTTAAGCACCTCTTTCTACCTGTAAATAGATAGTTAGATAGAGTAGTAAAACTAGAAGTTAGAGGCGTACTTACGCTACTATACTTTTTAGAACTAAGCCGATTAGATAACGCTAGTTCTCTAGGTAGTATACGCCTATAACTAAAAGAACTATACTTCTATAGACTTTGTACTAGTTGAACTCGACGCCGGAGTAAAACCTAACTTATAGAATAGTATTTGGGCTAATCTAATAAAAAAACTATATAGAAGCTACGGCCGTAGCTAAAAAGTATATAAAAAGTATACGAAAAGCGTAGAAAATAACTATAGAGTCTCTATAGCACGCCTAGAAACTCTAGGCTAAGTACTATAACTAGAGTCGAATTAAAAAGTACTTTAATATAAAATAATTAGTTCTTCTAGCTATAAAGAATATTAAAACTAAGTAGCCTAGTAAGAAACTTAATAACTAGTACCTAGGACTATTCTAAATTTTAGAGAAAATTAGCTTCTAAGCCTATTACCTTAATTTACTATAGTCTATATCTAGAATATATAATATTTTTAACGTTATATTACTCGAGGAATATACTATAAGACTAGGCTTTTAACTATCTATAGTCGAAGAAATTAATGATAATAAGTATTAGAAAGTCGAAGCTATTATAGTCTACTAAATAAACCCCCTAAAGTAATACTTACTTAAATAGCTCGGCTAGCCCTATAAATATAACGAGTAAAAGCGCGAAGAAGAACTAGAGAACTATTAAAAGCTTCTTAAAGATTATTTAAAGAAAAACTTAATTCTATAAAAAAACGCTTCCTACTCGTAGCCGAAAAGTAGGTAAAAGATATAGGTCTAGTATAGAAAAAAGATAGAGCTAACTACTAGGCTTAAAGAATAAGAAAAAGATATAATATACTATATAGCTTATTTATATAATAGAAGATATTAATTTTAAGAGTATAGAATACTATCTATCTACTATATATTAGAGCTAAACTAGTACTAATACTTTAAGATATTATTTATATACTAGAATATCTTCTTCTCGAAATCTTTATCTATAACTATATTTATAGGCTTTAAAAGACTAATATCCCCTAGACTATTCTAATACCGCTACTAATTTTTCTAGCATAAAATATTATATATATACTACTAATTAGTGCGACTACTTATCTTATAAATCTTCTTTACCTTCTAGCACTCGTACGCTACTATCGCTATACTAAATTTATTAGTATACTTATATACTATAAGTAGCTTTTACTCTAGAAACTCTAAAGTATTCTTATCGAACCTAAAGTCCGAGATATAGTACGCTAGTAGATTTACTATACGGTAAAACTAAGGGGGAACCTAATCGAGTATAGAATTAGTACTCGAAAAGTATAAGAAAAGCTAGTAAAAAGTAAGCTTACTAATATATATTTATAACTATTTACGCTATACTAATTATATTTACTATATAGCGGCTTTTTAAAGTAAATATTATAGAGGCCTGCGAGTAGATTTGTAGAAGTAAAGTTCTACTACTTTCTATTCTCGCTCTTATATAGCGTATTCTAGTAATATATATAGCATATATAGTACACGAATACTAACGGCGGCTAAGATTAAAGATAAATAAGTAGATGTAGAACGTCTATACTAATAGACTACTATAATATTTTATTAATATAGTCTATAAGGCTAGCAGGGGCTTAGTTACTAAGAAAGAAGCTTATAATAGAAAAAGTATATAAAAAAATTTAATTAAAGCTTAGAAAGGTTTAGAATATAGATTAATTCTACGCTATAAAATAAAGAAAGGTAGAAGGATTAATATATCTATTAAAAAAAAAACCTTATTAAGAGGCTATATATAACGACTATATTATTTACGCTATTAGTATCTACGAATCGGTGCTAGCTATCTACTAGTATAGCTATTTAAACTAATATACGCTTATTCTTAATAGTAATAATATATTAATGGTTCTTTCTTTATTTATTATTCTTTACTCTTTATTTCTATTCTTTATTATTATTCTAGATTATAGTACTACGCTATAGCGCTATGTATTATAAATAATACTACTTTTATATACTAGCTAGTATACTTTTTTTCCCTAAAAACTAAGGTTTTTTAATAAGGTATCTAGATAGAAAAGTTCTTTCTTTAGAAATCGAAATAATTTCTAAAGAAAGAGAGAATAGTATTAGAATAATAGACCTAGCCTATAATTAGAGTACTAACTACCTATTAAGTACGTGTTTATTATATACGAGGTATACGGGATACCCGGGGCCCCTATATTTAGGCTATTAATATAAACCCTTAATACTAAGAATTCGTATCTAAGAATACTAATCTTTTAAAAAGACTTTCTATTTAAACTCTATTTACTTATATCTTTTCTTCTTAGTTTCTTATTTACTTTAACGCGTCTATTAAGATTTTTTAGATATTTAAGAAGTCTTTCTTAACTATTAATATTCTTCTAGTATTTACTAGATATCTAATATATTTCTTATTTAGAAAAATAACTATTCTCTTCTTTTATTAAATATACGGCTCGTGGGTTTTAAACTATAGAATTTCTAGAATAATATTATATTCTAGTATAGAGATTACGTTAAGTATAATCTTCTTTATATATTTCTTAATAGTAAGCTTTACGGGTTTTATTTTAATCCGAATCTATTTTTTATTATAAGAGGCGGCGGATCTATTTATTATTTTTAGTAAGTAGAAATAGTCTTTTCCTATAAGTCTAATATTATTTTAGATAGTAAAGATATAGCTAATAAAGTTATCTTCTACTCCGCTATTAAGTATAGCTATTATAGTTCGCCTATAGATAGTTACTAGTATTCTAAGAACTTTTCTAAGATATATATACTATTTAGTATATATAAAACCTAGTTAAGAAATTTATTTAATGGCCCCTTCTAGAGTCTCTAAATAGAAGAGCCGTCTAGTTTTTTAATCTAGAATAGTTATAGACTTTATTATATATATAATCTTTTTATTTATTAACTTATAGATATACTTACTTCTAGTAGGTTTAATTACTAGTATATAGCTATTTTCGCTAATAGACTTAGTTCTTTTGTACTTAGTATTTAAAGATTAAATAGTTAAGTTTCTCGTTAGAAATTTATTATAGTATATAATTTTAGATAGTTACTATATTGTACTAGTAAAGAATTTTTACTAGTTCTTAAAAAAAGTTATAGTTCGCTTATTTATATATAAAGATTTCTTAGTAGTAGTATATAAGAAGTATTATATCTATAGTTACTAAAAGTTTATACTTTTTTCTATTTTATTTAATCTAAGTTTTCTAAAAAGTATTCTAGTACTATTTCTAGATAACTATTAGAGCGAGGCTTTCTTAATATAAAATTTATATCGTCTAATTATAGTTATTTAATTCGTTCTATAGATAGCTACTAATATTATATCTTTCGATAAGAACTTCTAGTTTAGTAAGAATATTCTATTTATTAGATAATATAAGGGCGTCTTTTAACTATACGCTATTCTTATATTTAGTTATACTCTCGTAGAGTTCTTCTATACTACTATTAACGAGTTCTTAGTTTAGAAAAAAATTATTAATAAGATCTTTAATTTCTAGTACTTTCTTATTATATATAGCTAGGTTTAACTATTAAGGTTTAAAGAAGTACTATTTAGTAGCTTATTTATTACTCTAGTAGATAGTATAATTATTATTAAAGTAGATAGTCTAGCTTATAGCTATATAATTAACTTTTTTACTTATAGTAGATATAGAGTAGGGTTTCTCTTCTTTCTAAGTAGCGCCGGCTATAGTTTTACTAGTCTTATTTTATTATAGATAGTAGTATTAGGGGTTCTATATATCTTTATAGTAGATATAGAGTTCTTTATTAAAATATTTTATTTTTTATTCTATCTACTAGCGTTAGAATTATTATTTATATTTATCGCTTCTATTATTTCTCTAAATAATATTTAATTCTATAGTATTGCCTCTTTCTTAAGTATACTTAGGGTACGTAGGGCGCGAAGTATTAGCTTTATAGTTATTTTCTTTATAGTGCTCTATCTAATGCTTAAAGAGGTGATTATTATACTTAATTACTAGCTTAATAAGTTTATCTAGTATTTTAGAGTTATTCTAGATTATAAGTTAATTCTTAACTTTTTCTTTAAGTCCTTAGTAGTAATAATCTATAAAGATACGGTCCGACTAGTTATTAAGATAGGCCGCAGCCTTCTAGAACTTAATAGTATACTTAGCTACTAAGGTTTTCTATTAAATATTTATAATAGCTCGGTATATCTTATATACTTTATCTAGATTGCCGAAGCTCTATTTAATTTAGTTAATAAAGTATTTATAGCTAGTAAAGATCTTACTAATATCTTTTTTCTATTAGCTTAGCTTCTTACTTATACGGTTCCTAAGGTAGAATTTAAACTACTAGGCTATAGTATTATATAGATATATAGTAGTAAATATAATTTTTTAATTCTTACTTTTAAATTTGCGAGAATTAAAGAAGAAGTTAAGATTAAATTAAAATAAAAAGATTTAGAGCTTCTTTTAATTATTATAGAAGAAATCGGGTTTAGCTATCTTTATAGTAGTTTTTTTAACTTAGGCTAGTAACTTATTTCTAGATATAAGGTTCGTTAAGAAAGTTATAATAGAAACTAATACTAGAGTAAAAATAGCTTAGTTATAAAGCTTATTTACTTATTAATAGAGCTAGATATTTTATTAGTTTATATTATAGTCTAGAAGCCTAGTAATAGAGAAGCCTTAGAAGAATTCTTAGTAGTTATATAATATTTCTTTTTTTATATATTTAAGTTAATCTTCTTTCTTTTCTTTTTCTTCTTTTCTTAAGTTTTAGCTTCTTATACGTAGCGTAATAAACCTTTTAGCGATTATTCTAAGGTTAAGTTTTAATATTAGCTAGAACTTTAATATCTAAGAAACTTATTAAACATAAAATTACTAGATATCGAGTATTAAAGACGGTCGCGTACCGGTCTTATAAAATTACTAAATAGTAAAGATGGTTATATACCGGTCTTATAAAATTATTAAAAGATAAAGACGGTTATATATCGGTCTTATTAAAATTACTAGAATTACTAGAATTACTAGAATTACTAGAATTATCGAAATTACTAGAACTATTAAAATAGATACTTAAGAATAAGTATAAGAGTAGTAGACTTAGAAGTAGTATCCTTACGAGTCTTAAAAGATAATATAGTTAATATAATAAATAATATCTTAAATTACCTTCTTAATACGTAAGGTGGATTAGCTAAAGAAAGATAAAATGACTAGTATTAGAGAGTTATCGGGAGACGAGCCCTAAAACCCTAGTTAACTAATATAAGAATAAGATTATATAACCTTACGTTAGTAAAATAACCCTACTAAGAACCTTAGCCCTCTTACCGAATTTTTAGATAATAGAAATGAGCTAGAACCCTAGATCTTTTAAGTATAGATAAAGCTTCTAGTAGACTATACTAGTTATACTAAAGCTACGAAATTCTTTATACTCTATAATCGACTTAGGGGCGAGGTAGTACGTTAGCTATAGCCGTAGATATAGGCTAGTATTAATATAAGTAGTATAACTACTTAGTATTTACTAGATTAGCTATGCCTATCTTTTAGCGACCCCTATATATAAGAGAAGGCTTAGCGTAAGCTATATAAGCTACGTTAAATAAATAAGCTATTTATAGAGTATTTTACTAAATTTTGTAAGCTTATACTAGAAGTAGGAGGTACTAACTAGCCGAACGAAATCCTTAAGGACTACCTAGAGGTAGGGCTTAGTTAAGAGCTATAACGAAGTATAATTAGTCTTAGAAGTATAAGCTAGTTTTTTAAGAATTACTATACTAAATTAAAGCGTATTAGTAATTAGTTAGAAGCGTTTAATCTACGTAATACTAAAAAGAAAGCCTAGTAAGGCTAGTAGAAAGACTATTAGTGTAGTCGAAATAAGATTAGCTTAGTAGGGTCTACTAGTAGGTAGCTAGGGCCTAGGTAGCTAAAACTAACGTCGCCCTAACGCGATAATATAGACTAGGAGCCTACTAGATTAGTAAAAGTAGCCTAGGGGCGCCGTACTAAATAGATAGATACCTAAGAAATATAGAAGTATAGAGAAGAGAACCGCTACTACTACTACGGTAACTCTATATACCGCATTAGTTAATGCCCCTAGCGGCTACTACGGAGGCCCGAGCGTATAGTAAGGCTAGCCTAATAAGAAGAGCCTAAGGAACTAGAGCTAAAGAAGATAGAAGATTATAATACTTTCTTATAGTATTCGGAAAACGAGTAGCTCCTACTAAAAGACGTAGGTAGAAACTAATAAAGAAGAAGAAATAGGTAATATAAGTTAACTAGCGAAGATAGTAATCTAAATTAGAATAGAATTTACTTCTTACTTTAGTCTTAGTTAATAAAGAGTCTTTTAGTAAAGCTCTTACTAATACTAGCTATAAATACTACGCTATAATAAGCTATAAGTTCGCTAAATATTATAAACTCCTATATATCTAAATACCCTCGAGAATACTAGACGGCTTAATACCTACGGAATAGTGAATTATAGAAGTAGTCTAGGTAGAAGTCGATATTAGTAGCTATAATTAAAAATAAATATTCTTCTATATTATTCTAAGGCTTACTAGCTACGATATTATACTAGGTAACCCCTAGATAGTATAAAAAAAGATAATACTAGACTAAAGTAAATAGATAATTACTTTTAAGAATACTAGCTTAGTAGTTAAATAAGATGCTAATCTATCTAAGTTCTAAGAAATATTAATTAAAGCGTACGCGTTTTGCTCCTTATACTAGTAACGTAAGAAGAAAGAATACTAAATCTTTACTATAAGCCTCGCTAATATTAATAAGGCCCTAGAAGAGAAGGCTCTAGTTAACGTTAAGACTAATCTATTATACTAGATTTATTAGAAATAGTACCTTCTATTCGAGAAAAGAGAAGCTAAGAAATTACTATTTAACTAGTCTAGTATTAATTACTATATCGAATTAGAAAAGAATACTAATAGACGAATACTAGAACTACTATAGAAATCTCTATATAATATATCTTATAATAAACTTCTAGTACTTTAAAAAATACTAAATAATTATCTTAATAAAGGCTTTATTTAAGTTAGTAACTCGCCCGCCGCCGCCTCTATTCTCTTTATAAAGAAACTAGAAGGGGGGCTTTGTTTTTACTATAATTACTAAGCCTTAAATCGAATTACTAGAAAGGATAGTTACCCATTACCACTTATTTAGAAGATACTTAATCGGATTAGTAAGGCTAAATAGTTTACTAAGCTCGACGTCGCTACCGCCTTCTATAAGATATAGATTAAGAAAAATAACGAATAGCTTACCGTATTTAGAACTTAATTCAAACTATTTAAATAGCTTATTACTTCGTTTAGATTAGCTAATGTACCAAGTATCTTCTAGTAGTATATTAACTAGATATTAAGAAATTTCTTAGATAATTTTGTCTTAGCCTACGTAGATAATATTCTAATCTTTATAAACGGTTCTCGCTAGGATTACTGCGAGAAGATTAATAAGGTACTAACTAAATTAAACGCCGTAGACCTCTAGCTTAACCTTAAGAAATACGAATTTAAAGTCTAGTCGATGAAGTACCTTAGTTATATAATTAAGGTAGGCAAAGGTATTTAAATAAACCTAGAGAAGGTTTAAGTGATCCAAGAATAGATAGTACTAACTATAATTAAGGGGATATAAGGCTTTCTTAGATTTACTAATTTTTATAGATAATTTATTAAGGGATTTTCTAATCTAACGCACCCCCTAGTTACGCTTACTAAGAAAGACACGATTTTCTAATAGAATAAAAAAGCTAATACGGCCTTTATAAAGCTAAAAAAGGCTTTTATTACCGCCCTAGTACTAATATAATTCGATCTAGAACGAGAGACGGTCCTCGTAATAAACTTCTCTAGATACTATATAGATAGCATTCTTTAATAGTACGATAATAACGGCTTTCTATGCCTAGTAGCGTTTTTTTTAAAAAAGAACCTTTCTACTAAATATAACTATTTAATCTACAATAAGAAACTACTCGCGATAGTTAAGTATCTACGCTAATAGAATACTGAATTAAAGGAGCTTAATTAGTTTAAGATCTTTACTAATTATAAAAATTTAAAATACTTTACTACCGCGAGAAGACTATTTAAAAGATAGATTCGATAGTAGAGAGAGCTTAGCCGATTTTTTTTTATAATTAAATATACCCCTAGAGTAACTAATAGATTAGTAAATACGCTTACTAGAAGGGACTAAGACCTACCTACGTAGAATATAAATTAAAGGCTCGAGTAGAGAATAGCTTAGCTACTACTACTAGCTTATTAAGGACTTATCCTTAATACGGGGCTAGTAGAAGACCTAGAGAAACTAGATAACTAGAATAATGAAGACCTATAACTAAGTAATAATGATATAACGAATTAGTTAACGGTTATAAACGCCTCTAGACCTTGTTTAGTATATCTAGGGTAATACGGCTATGGATAGGCACTTCTAGACTAATAGTAAGAAGTGTAAAGTTAAGATAACGTCCTAAACTAGCTAAGAGAAGCGGTCTAATAAGAAAATAAAACGTTTTTTCTAGACCTATCTAGTAGGATTAAGGTATTAATAGTCGAATACTCGTTAAATAACCGAGGAGACCTTCTATTTAGGGAAAGAAAATAGATACTAGACTCTAAACTACTAAGAATACGAATTATTTAGGAGATATATAACTTACTCCTAGCCGCACACCTAGGATAGTCCGAAATAGTTAATCTAGTAGTAAGGTAGTTCTTCTAGCCGGGATTCGTTAATAATATTTAAAGGTTCTACCGAAACTATAATACCTACGGTAGGACTAAGGTCTAGAGGAATAGAAAATAAGAACTTCTTAAACTGCTACTAGTACTGAATAGATAGTAGCGCGAGATCTTAATTAACTTTATTAGGCTACTTCTATTAAGTAACGGCTGCGAAATACTTATAGTAATAACCGATCGATTAGGAAAAGAGGTTATTCTCGAGGTATATATAAATCTAGAAACAAAAACTATCGTAAGGCTCTTTATTAATCGCTTCTACCGGGACTATAGGGTACCGGCGGCTATTATATTAGATAGAGGAACGTAATTTATTAGCCTCTTATAGTAATAAATCTATTAGCTACTTAAGATTAAGCGGCGAATATTAACTACCTACTATTCATAAATAGACGGCTTAACGGAATGAATAAATACTAAGGTAGTACGAAAAATAGTCCTATTCGCTAATTACTATTAACGAGATTAGGTAGATTAGTTACTAGTTATCTAGCTAGTACTAAACGAGAGAACGTTAATAGTTATCTAGATAAGCCCCTTCTTTCTCTCTTACGATTATTACCTCGAGCCGCTCGAATTACTCGAGGACGTATAGCTAAGCGACTAGTAGGGGTAGTCTCTAGTAGCTAGAGCTAAGGCTATTATTGCTAAGATTAAGAAGGTTATAAATTAGGCGTAAGCGTCTATAGTAGAGACTTAATAGAAGTAAAAATGTTAAGTAAATTAGTAATAAAATCCCTTACTAGTGTATAAAGTAGGTAATAAGATATAGCTAAACCTTAAAAATCTACGAACGGACTAGCTAAGTAAGAAGCTCGATAATAAGGTGGCTAAATTTACTATTACTAAGATAATCGGATTCTATAGCTATAAGCTAGACGTATCTAGTACGGTCTATAACGTCTTTAATATAGACCTTCTTAGACCGGCTAGAATGGACTCTCTACTAAGCTAGATTTAGAATAATTACTAGCTACCGCCTATCTAAGTAGATAGTTAAGATAAATAAATAGTAGAAGCGATTCTAGGCGAACAAATAGCTAAGAAGCTAGGGTAACGGCGGCGCTAGCTATAATATTAAGTTAAATAGAAAGGTTACGCAAGGCCTATATAGAAGTTTCTAACCGCCCTAAAGAATATAGTAGTACTAGATACCTACCTAGAGAAAAAAAGAAAGAAAAGATAAGTAGTTTAGCCCGGCTAAAAGCTAGGCTTAATCTAAGTAATATTAATTCTTTCCGTTAATCTATAGTAAATAGCCCGTTAGAGCCGGCCCTCATAGAATAACTACTTATTAGAGTAACTTGGTACTAGGTTATCTAGTTAGGTATTATAGACTACTAGACGAAATTCGCTAGTACTAAATAATTCTCTTTCTATTAACTAATAGGCCCTTAATTCGATAACTAGTCGATATAACCCTACGGTTCTAGTCGACTCCGAGATATTATTACCTTAACGCGGTCGCACGTAACATATATATTACCGGTTAGCTAAGTTTCTAACTATGCTATATAGCCGTTATTAAATATTAGAGTCGCTGTTTTATTTTATATATCTCTAAAATAGCTAAAAACGACTGCCCCGACTAGGAATTAAACCCGGGATACTAAGAAGAAAGGGGGGGGTAATATTATAGTCTAGAAGCCTAGTAATAGAGAAGCCTTAGAAGAATTCTTAGTAGTTATATAACGTTTCTTTTCTTATATATTTAAGTTAATCTTCTCTCTTCTCTTCTTCTTCTTTTTTTAAGTTCTAGCTTCTTATACGTAGCACAATAAACCTTTTAGCGATTATTCTAAGATTAAGCCTTAATAGTTTACTTCTAAAGTTATCTACGTAGCTCGCCGATCTAGCCCTATATATCTTAGATAATCTAAAAGAAGTCGGCTATAGTTAGCTATAGAGAACTATTATTATTTATATTAATATTATTTATTATATTACTTAGTTAGCATTAAGTATTAGATAATACTATCTTTTGTTAGTTGTTTCTTTTCTTAGAACTACCTTTTCTTATAAGAATAGTAGTTAAAGTATAATAATAGCCTCTTCTACTAGGCTTTAAAATTGCCTAGTAGAATTAAGTAATGGTAGGGTTTATCTTAAAGAATAAGAGAGGAATAAAGAATTAAATTAATAGATAGTAATTACGTAATAGATTAGAGTGCAATACGCGTTAGGTTTATTATTTTTAATAAGTCTATATTAGAATCTTAAGTTAACTACAAAGGTTAAAGTACTATCTAATAAGTATATCTATATACTATAGGAGAGTTATAATAATCTAGATTGATATAGCTAGATTAAAGTAGCTAGATTAATAGTATTAGATTAGTATTCTTAGATTAAGTTAATCCTAGTAGGTTCTTATAGGACTTACGTAACTCGGGCGCTAACACTTACTTTCTAGAATCCGACTTTTAACTTTCTTCTACGAACGATAGCGATATCTACTTTATTTATTATCGAGTAACGTGCCTCCCTACTAGTTTCCTAGATTCTGCCCGCGACCCTTACTAAGGGAGTATTATACCGCTAGACCATAGTCCCTTGCGATTATGGCTTTGGCCTTCCCGTGCGGGAACCGTTCCCTTAAGGGAGTTATTCTCCTGCGGGATTCTATCGCGCCGCCTACTTCCTAACTAAGCTCTTTAAGCGCCGTTTCCCTGTGGTTGGTGTTCCCCTGCGGGATTTCCTCCCGTGAGGGTTCCTGTCCCTTGAGGGATATTTGCCCGTGCGGGACTGACGCCCGTGGGGTTCGTAACAAGTTCCTTAAGCTAATAAGCTTTGGGATAGTCCTAAGCTCCTTAGTCGACGATTCAGTTATTATAACTGTCAGAACGGTCATTCGTCGTTACGGATTTAATTCGGTGACTTAGTTAATGCGCCCGATAGGCTAATTAGTCGTTCTCGTTATTTAAGAGACGAACGAGACGGCTTGGGTTGATGCTCGAATTGATGTGATGAGTGCTCGTCCAATAAACGGCCTCGGATGCGCCGGATTCGGCACTATTTAGTGTAAATTGATTCTGGGCGATTGCGACCGATTAGGCTATTGCTTAAGCACCATCCGGGCTTATACCCTGATGGAATTTGCACTTGATCGGTCGTTATCGATGAATGAATGACTTGATTGCTTCGTTGTTGAGGCGCTCGTGGTATTGATCCCCAAGACGTCTCGGAATGAATGACTAAGCTAATATACTATCTAATAACATAACGGAGGTGATTGAGCTCATTTTACATCAAAATCCTATATTTTTTTGAATTTATTGGGGTGCGTTCAAAAAAAAAAAACAGCATTTACATTAGCAAAAACTAGGGCCACACGCCTGAGCATTGACCATGGGACCCTGGTGAGAGCTCAGGAGGGCCCCCATGGTGTGTAATCTGCGACCGGCCGGCGGAGTGTGTAAGGCCCTGGCCGGCCTGTTCACCTCGTACGCACGCGGTCAGTGCTTGGTCACGTCGTCTAGCATCCGGGGCGCGTCGCCGCTGAAGTCGATCCACGGATTGGTGCCTAGAGCCTCTGCACCCTCGGCGCTCGGGTCCTCGTAGCGCATAACGAACTTCTCGGGGCCGTGGGCGTACGCCACGATCAGGCCATGCTCGGCGTCTAGGAACCCACCATGGGGACGCTTACCGGGGTAGCTAATACGCCAGGCCGGGGCGCCGATCTCCACGGTGGGCACCGAGAGCTTAACGACCACGCCGTCGGGGAGCCGGTAGAAATATGTCATCGGCCCACCGGACACTGTGGTCATGAGCTCGTCGATGCCAACGCCTTCGTCGGTAGTGTTGACGTGGAGGCGGCCGAAGCGCACCTGCGCGAAGTGTTTGCCGTCTTTATCCATGGCCTGCATATCGTAGACCTTCGGGTACGGAGCGACCCCGTGCTCGGAGGCATTTATGCCGCCTTCATGAACCTCGGGCGTGCGGCCGGAAAGCTGAATGTGCGCTAGCAGGTCGCTACGGTTTAGGCTAAACATCGAAAGCAGCTCGGCCTGCTCGTCCTCTGAAAGCGCCCGGGTCTTAGACGCTTCTAGGATCGGGAGAGCCTCGGCGGGAACGGGAGGCTGGCTGACGTGGACGCCCACAGTGCGTAGTACCTCATTGACGGCCTCAATGCCGATCGTGGATGGCCGTCCGTCGGAGTAGGAGAGTGTGAGATCTGACTTCGTCATATCCAGTTCTGGGGTGTGTGCGGTTGAACGGGCTTCAAGTCAAAATCGTGGCTACCGCCTGGGTTGTCTTTCAAGGCATGAGCACTTTGGAGCAGCTAGGTGGGTGATCACGGAGGTTAAAATAGTCTTCTCGTCACAGACCTGGAGGGCAAACTGCGTAGGGATTAAGCTCGGCTATATAGCCGAGCTTAGGCCTTCGCATTTCGGCTTTGCCATTTCGGGGTGGCCAATGTCTCCCGTATACGTTTGATGTCTACTGCGTGTAGTTACAAGGGGGTTGCAAGAGCAGATGAGTCTTGCCACTCGTGAATCTTCTATACAAATCGATCTTTTTCCATCCAAAATTCGTCTGTGCAGCAGTACCTACAGCTCATCCGCTCTTGCAACCCCCTTGTAACTACACGCAGTAGACATCAAACGTATACGGGAGACATTGGCCACCCCGAAATGGCAAAGCCGAAATGCGAAGGCCTAAGCTCGGCTATATAGCCGAGCTTAATCCCTACTCCTGCGGCGCGAAATTTTAGAAATCCGATGATCAGCCGTGCCGCGTCTTGGCATCAATGTCATGTAAACAGAAGCATCAACAACAATGATTCCACCACAATCATGGCTCGCAGAAAGACTGGAGGACGTGAAGAAGGGAGTTCTGATGCCTCTCTACAATTAAGAGCAATTGTGGTGTTTTGCAAGGTGTTTCTGACTGACTGGACTGCAGTGAAGATCAGCCAAAAGATTGGCATTTCTGAGGCTTCCATCACGCGCATTTGGAAGCAGACTCTTCATGCAGCAGGTGAAGGTGAAGGCTGCCGTGATCTTCATTATTTGCTTGATCACTGCCATGCGGGTGTGAGGACTGGCCGGCCACCACGCGTCCAACCAGGCAGCAAAGAGTCCAAACAAATCCGAGAATCCATGCGCAACAACTGCACTTTCCCCAGAGAGATGGCTGCACACCAGGTGCCCATTAAAGGACCTCCACTTGCGCGCAGGCAAGTGGAGAATATTGCCAAAGATAAGAGGCATTGGGAGGAGGATTTAGACTGCTCACATGAGCTGGTGCGAAGAAAAAGGCCAAAGAAGAAGCCACTGGATGAGGACATAAAGAAGCAAAGAGAAAAGGTCTTTCTTGACTTCATGCAAATCAAGCAAGATGATGAAGAGGCAGGGAGGGAGCCTGCCATCTTTGTGGGGGTTGATGAGATGAAAATCAAGCTCCCAGAAGGTAAATATATCACCTGAATTTTACGCAGATAAATAACTAAGGAATCCTTTAATATAGCTATCTCCTCCGAGAAAATTACCATGCCAAAGGGTGGAGATCCCCATAACTACGCAGCAGACTCTCTGCCAGTTCACTTTGGACTCATGCAGTGGGCTGCAACATGCTCAGTTCCCTCCTCCTTTCCCAGGCCATTTGCAGTATGGGAGGCCCAATCAAAGGAGGAAATTGAGGCTGCTGATATCCGCCTTGGAGAGGAGAATCACCAAAGGGAAGACGATTGCGTAGAGCAGTGCAAAAGAGCAAAAGAAGAGGGCACAGAGGAGTGGAAGGTCATGCAAGAAATCAACAACAACATCATTAAACATAATGAGCACCTCCCACGTAAGAACCACAAGAGAAGACGCAAGCCAGAGCAAGTCTTTAAAGCAGAGAGGATTCAAAGAAGCGCAAAGAAAGGAGGTCTTGATTTTGTTTGGTATAAAGACGTTGCTTATGACCAACATCTCTCCCCTTTTCTTCGCCAATTACGCAAAGATTACCCCAACAGACGCATCTTCGTTTCAGAGGACAATGTGGGAGTCCATCACAAGGCACGCAAGATGCGTGCCAGGCAGATCAAAGAGCTGGAAAAGGAGCAAATTGATGTTGCAAGAGGTGGGACTTTGGATTGAACGAATGAATTGATAGTTGGTTGTCCTAGTTTACACTTAGTCATGAGGAGCTTTATCCTGATAATTACAAATCATGAAACAGATCAGGTGACGACTGAGCTTATGTTCCATCACAAATCTTTTTCTTGGACTGGCCTATGAATTCACCTGATTTGCACCCAATTGAGACACTCCACAACGAGGAAAAGAGCATCCTCACACAGTACAAAGTTACCTCTGGCAGCAAGAAGGCAAAGCAGGATGCAAAAGAGTACTTGCGCATGCTATGGCAGGAGGATCCAGTGTTTAACAAAATTATGATGGAGAAGGCATCAAACAGTAAATATTACCGCAGGATTCAGCTGGCAAAAAGCCATGGGTTTGAAAACAACTTTGATGCATAAATAGCAGGCAGCATCAAAATGCAAAGGCAGCTTTCTGGCAGCTTATTCTGGCAGTATTATGGTGTAAGAGAAGTGCAAAAGCAGTAAGTGGTGAGGTCAGTGCACGGACCACAATTTCTAAAATTTCGCGCCGCAGGAGTAGTGGCCCTCCACCGTTGGGGCGCATATCCAGCAGACGAAGACATACGTTATAAACTCACCTCCGCCGCGCGAATTTCGCTACGCTAGGTTCAGTGACAGACCCTTCTCGACCAAAACCTCCAACCACGTAATATCGCGGCCTCCATCTCGTACTTGCCAGTAACCACGAACGAACTTAGCGGCGAGCTTGTGGCCGCGCCGGTATATAGATGAGATCAAATCCGCGAAGCGGGTCTCAATGAGCGCGCGTCCAGCCCGGTCCTCCTTCTCGATTTCCGGGCCGACTATCAGCAATAATGGCGTTTCGAAATTGACTTGAGGCAGGATATGCGGGGTGTCTCTCAAGATGGCCATGGCAAAGAAAATGAGCTGATGAGCTTTCGTTGCTTGGAGACCTGGGTGCGCATCTGGAGGCGGCTTTGCGCCGAGGACTTGGCGAGCTTGGTGAAGCATCAGTAGTCCGCATACGCGGTAGCCATCGGCTATCTGAACGTGGAGAGGCTTGTCGTCGGCGTCTAAAGGCTTCCATTGCAATAGACGGCGTTCAAGCTCTCGCTCTTTGTCTGGATCTCGTAGGCGTAGGTCGACGACGGAGCGGTAGTAACGGCCGGCCTGGCCAACGAGGAGGGCCAGTGGCGCTGCCAGACCGCAAATAGGATGCATATGAGCACCTGAGCGCCAGCCGTCTTGCTTTAGGTGCTCAAGAAGGCGTGGGCTGTGCGGAAGAGGATGCCGCGCCGGTACGAGGAAGGAATAAAGCATGTCGAGATAGACCACGCTTCCAATCAGGAAGTCTTCCCAAACCAAAGACCGGCTTTCGTGGACAGTTGAAGTGAGAAGGAGATCTAGAGTCGCAGCAGCTCCGCGCAAGTAAAGTAGGCCGCAGTCTCGGCCGGAGTCATCGTACCAGGCGTGAAGGATGGCCAAGAATAGAGCACCCAAAAGGAGGCGGTGCAATGCGTCGTGGGTGGAGTAATGCCTTTCGATGACTTCTTGCTCTACTTCATTTCGAAGGGCAGTCAGAGCTCGTTAGTAGTCTTTGATTGAACGTTTTATGCTGTCCGGCTCGAAGCGATGGATGTGGGCTATGCTGAGGCTACGGGTGGCATGCGGTAGGGCTCTGGAGCGGCGGATATGAGGTTCTAAGGCAGAAGGGAGCGGGGTGGCAGTATTGAGATCTAGCACCATGTCTTTTAGATACACGGTGCTAAAATACTATAGCAGCTCGTCATCATCGTGGAGCTCGCGGCGTGGAGGGCGCGGAGGCGTTACGATCCGGGTCTTAAGCGGCATCGCTATCACCTGCCACTTTTCAACGCACGCAGCGCCACTGCACTCCTCTCCACGGGCCTGGCATCGACGACATGTTGGCTGCGTCTCGTCGCATTTCAGACGCCGCCGTTTGCACTATTGGCAGCCAGTGCGCGTTTTAATTTGGCGTGCTCGCAGCGGTGGCGGAGGATCTATTAGAGAGACGGACGGAGTGGGAAACCTGGCGAGACGAATTCGCAAGTTGGTGAAGGGGGATTTAGACGGGCTCATCGGGTGGAGATCGAGACGTGGCGAGAAAAATAGAGGACAGAGTCAACTAGGAGCCGTAGATCAGATGTTCATTCCACGGAGCGGCGCCTCCCGCCGTATCCTGGTAATCCCTGACTAGCCGATTTTCCTATTTGAGCCAGAGTGCGAGCTCCTAACTTGGAGCCCCACCCGAATGTCTGACCAGACTACTCTCGGCCATGCTCTCAGGGCCGATATTTGAGTTTTACCGAGCTAGGCTCTGCACCCATTCGGTCTGCAAAAATAGCAATAGCGAACACTCTTCCAGAATAGTAGCAAGTGCCGCTTCCGTGACCCTGAGAGGCCAGCGGCGGATCAAACATTCCGGACTAGTCCCGAGCCGACAGAGTGCCTATTGAGACAAAACCTCCTGTGTCGGAATCATCGAGTCTCCGAATACCGTGGGAACAAGGCTGCTCTTGTGTATAAAAATCACAACTCAATCCGGATAGCAACAGCAAAATCTACTCTTCACTGTTCCAATCGTGGAGTTCGAAGCCATGGATTCGCCTCATCTTCCAATCATCTTCGGAGCCTCAGCTCTATCTGTACGCCACAACCATGAACTCCCTGATCATTTGGCTGGGGTAGCTAACCTACTTGAAGCTTATCCTCGGCTTTGCTGCCCTTGCCGTCCATCGAATCTACTTCCATCCCTTGAGTAAATGTAAGCCTCAAACTCTATTCCAAGCCCCGGCTTTAACCTCGCTTGTCCAGACCCCGGCCCAAAGTATGCTATCGTCTCTGGTCTCGTGTACTGGTACATCTCTACCACTGGCGAGAATCCTTATTGGGTTCGCCGCATGCATGAAAAATACGGAGAGACGGTGCGACTTGGACCAGACAGGCTCAGCTTTATCAATCCGCAAGCCTGGAAGGACATCTACGGCCACCGCGTTGGGGCAGCGAGCAACAAAGCCATTAGCAAGGATCCGCGCAAATACAACCCGGAATACGATGGCTCCTACAACATGGCCACAATGGTCGACGACCACGACCACGCTCGCGCTCGCAAAGCCTTCACCAATGCATTCTCCGACAGAGCGCTGAGGCAGCAAGAACCACTAATCCGATCCTACGCTGACCACTTCATCCGCAACCTCTACGATGTGAACGGCGAGACAGACCTCATCACGCAGCTTAACTGCGCTACCTTCGATATCATGGGCGACCTCACGTTTGGCGAATCCCTTGGTTTGCTGTCTAAGTCCGAGTTGTCGCCCTGGGTGAAAGCCATCTTCGAGAATCTCAAAGTTGGCGAACTACTCAGTATCGGGCGTGAGTATCCCATTCTTGGGGCAATAATGTACATCATGCTGCCCAAGTCTCTCCGCGACCAGCAAAGACGGCACTTCGAGCACTCTGTCGAAAGAGTCGATCGTCGGATGGCGAAAGGTGATACCGACAAACCCGACATCTGGAAGCTCGCACTTTCGAAGGGCAAGGACGTGCTCGACAAGGGCACCATGTACGCCCATTCCTCTGCTTTCATGATTGCTGGCACAGAAACGACGGCCACCTCCCTCAGCGGCGCAACCTACTTTCTTCTCAAGAACCCGGACAAAATGCGCAAGCTGACCGAAGAGGTGCGGGCGTTCGAGTCTGAGGAGGACTTAACTCTGGGTGCGCTGCAGCACATGAAGTACCTGTCAGCGTGCTTGGAAGAGGCCCTTCGTATGTATCCGCCGGTGCCCATTGGCTTGGCGAGAGTCGTCACGGAAGGCGGATCAGCGGTATGTGGCGAGTGGATTCCACCCAAGGTAAACAGCTTCTGCGCCCGCCGACGGGGTGCCGTAGACTAAACTCTCACAGACTCGCGTCTCCGTGCATCAATACGCCGCCTACTACTCACCCCGCAACTTCAAGGATCCGGAATCTTTCATTCCTGAACGCTGGCTCCCCGACACCGGGTTCGACAGTGACAGGAGGGATGCACTGCAGCCGTTCTCCACCGGTCCTCGCAACTGCCTGGGCAAGAAGTGAGTCTTCTCTCTCTGTAGGAACACTTGGGTATCATCTTGCTTACGCTACTAGCCTCGCATACCACGAGATGCGCATCCTCTTCGCGAAGCTGCTGTGGCACTTCGACCTGGAGCTCAGTCCCAAATGTCAGAACTGGAATGAGCAGAAGAACTTTGTTTTGTGGGAAAAGCACCCCCTCTACGTCACCTTGAAGCCTATTCGGCAGAAGTAGCGCAGACACTGTGCCAAAATGGGGATCCCGCGAAACCAGAGTGTTACGGCGCAGCCTGCACAGGGTGGAGTCTGGGGAAAGAACGCGCAGAACTCACCCTCACAGAAAGGAATTTGGGGGTCACGTGAATCACGTGACGCCAAGCGTTGATCTGCCGGAGCAGGCGGAACAGACCCACTCCACTCAATCAGAACAATCAGTTCGATTGACCTAATCCAGAATCACCCCCATCAGAATGATTCTCACGATTTCTCAGATTGTATACATTTTCTACTAGTATATAAACTACACTCCTTAGATAGCTTTGACCTTCGTGGTTAACTTCAATAATAATTCGGCATATTGTTAGTAACACGGCCTTCGCACGCGGTGCTCAGTCTTGTCACGTGTTCGACTTGCTCTCACCCTCTTCTTGTACCTACTTAAGGAAAACCCCCTCGACAGGTTTTCTCTCTCTTTAGTGTTTGGATCCTTAGAGGCAGAGGCCCGCTCGTTACAAGTAGCTAAAGAGATTTAGAGTGTGCTTTCTAAACAGTGCGAGAAATGCCTTTATGCCTGTACATTAGAGTTGTGTAGTTAATTTTAAATTTTCTTGCAGCTTTGGTATAATTTAGCGTTTCTTGCGAATTTAGATTATCTATTACCTTCTAAATATCTGCTTCGTTGGTTATTTTACACTATTTTAAAGTTTATGTGTGTGGAGGCGGTAAAGGTATGCAAGTAGCAGGGATGTATAAGTAGCTGGGAATTACATTAGTATAGTAACGTAGTTTACAAGCGAGCGGTCACCCCAAGCGAGCGGTCATCCTAAGCGAGTAGTCACCCCAACTAATCACAGACAACTTTATACACAAATAGCACAACACCATAATAAGTTATTATAAAGCACTAAGGCTTAGTAGAGGATTACTAAGCTATACTATTAGTAGTATAGCCTAGTAAGTAGTCAGAAGAAAAGAACTCTCTATTAAAGAGTAACTAAGTAAGAGATTTAATAAATAAATAAAAAGAGAAGAAAAAAATAAGCTTTATATCTTATATTTTATTATTATATATCTTAATAAGTAGAACTATAGTGCTATCTAAAGGACTTTATATATACAATCTTTTATAACTTAGTAATAATATAATTACTAAGTAGAATCTTCTAGAAGTATCTTATTAGAAATCTAGTTAAGGTAATTTCTAAGAAAATAGGTTCTATATCTAATCTTTATTTAATTTTAATAATTTTTATATTGTAATAATGTAGTTAATAACCGAGCTATATATATAACTAAGCTATATACCCTACTACTAAAATCTATTCTACCTATCTTTAGATATAATATATCTATAATACTATACCCTAATATCTTCTAATAAAGTGAGAATTAAGCTAGTTATATAATCTTATAAATAAAATATATCTTTAAGCGAGTAACATGCTATAGTCCTCTACGTTATTTCCCTAAGTACGCTCTATAGCTAATATAGTAGAGTAACTTCCTAATATAATTACGAGGCTAATAAATAAAAACTTAGCAAGAAAGAGAAGTATTAGGATAATAGGCCCGTCTACTACTACTATACGCTCTACGTACTTATTACGTGTAACGCATAGGCCTTAGCTATAACTAGGCCACCGTAGCTGAATCCTCACCACTAAGGATTCGCACCTAAGAATACTACTCTTTAAAGGCTCCCTGCTTATAACCTGTTATTTACTTACAAGAAGCTAGTAATAGTTAAGTATATATTAGACTAGAATTTAAGAGGGTTTCTACCTATAAAGCTTACTATATAAGTAATAGCTAATAGGTTACTAGTAGAGTAGAATAGTAAGCTAATAGATAAGTATTAAGGCTTAACCTTAGAATAATTACTAAAAGGTTTATTACACTATATATAAGAAGCTATAACGGCGGCCTCTTCTACTAGGCTTTAGAATTACCTAGTAGGGTCGAGTAATAGTAGGTTTACCTTAAAGAATAAGAGAAGGGTAAAGGATTAAAATAATAGGTAGTAATTACGTAATAGGTTAGGGCGCGGTATGCGTTAGGCTTATTATCTCTAATAAGTCTATATTAGAATCTTAAGTTAACTATAAAGGTTAAAGTACTACCTAATAAGTATATCTATATACTATAGAAGAGTTATAATAATCTAGATCGATATAGCTAAATTAAAGTAGCTAGATTAATAGTATTAGATTAGTATTCTTAGATTAAGTTAATTCTAGTAGGTCCTTATAGGGCCTATATAACTCGGGCACTAATACCTACTTTCTAGAATTTAACTTTTAATCTTCTTCTACGAACGATAGTAATATCTATCTTATTTATTATCGCGTAACGTGCTTCTCTACTAGCTTTTTAGATTCTACCTATAATCTTACTAAG
Source organism: Macrophomina pseudophaseolina (assembly GCA_022204955.1). Taxonomy (NCBI): domain Eukaryota; kingdom Fungi; phylum Ascomycota; class Dothideomycetes; order Botryosphaeriales; family Botryosphaeriaceae; genus Macrophomina; species Macrophomina pseudophaseolina. The sequence continues at coordinate 3,183 of JAJJID010000407.1, read as the reverse complement.
GGAGTATTATACCGCTAGACTATAGTTTCTTATAATTATAGCTTTAGTCTTTTTATACGGGAACCGTTCTCTTAAAAAAGTTATTTTTCTACGGGATTCTATTGCGCCGTCTACTTTCTAACTAAGCTCTTTAAGCGCCGTTTTTCTATAGTTAGTATTTCTCTACGGGATTTCCTCCCGTAAGGATTTTTATTTCTTAAGGGATATTTGCCCGCGCGGGACTAATGCCCATGGGGTTCGTAATACTATTTTCCCTCTTAAGGATCTTCGGCCCGAAGATTTATCTATTTATCTATATCTTAGGCTTTCTTTATTTTCTTATTTTCTTCTCTCGCTATAAGCCTCCTACTATACCTCTAAAATAAAAGTATAATTTATAGAAGACTAAGCGTAAGTCTTTAGATACGAAGATTAATTTACTAGATATCGCAATACTCGTTTCTTATTTATAATATTTACTTCTAAATACTTAGCGAAAGGCTAAAGAGCCTAAGGTAGTATATTATATAGCCTTAGGTTTCTTATGTTATAGTAAATATTATCGTACCGGGCATATTAGTTATAATACTAGTAGTCTTAAGAATTTCGACTATTAGTTTTTTTCTAATTATCTTATATACTTACTAATTTTTTCTTTAGTTAAACGTCTTCGATATTATTAGGGCAATAGGCCCGCCTGCTACTACTATGCGCTCCACGTGCTTATCACGTGCAACGCACAGGCCTTAGCTATAACCAGGCCACCGTAGCTGAATCCTCACCACCAAGGATTCGCACCTGAGAATACTACTCTTTAAAGGCTCCCTGCTTATAACCCGTTATTTGCTCACAATCGAATCCTTTACAGTTCCTTTTAGAAAAGCAGCCGGCCTTAAAGAGCTAAACACACCAGTTCCGACGCTTCCGAAAGCTAAAGAACGATCACACGATAATAGGCACTAGGCGTCAACAGAATCGCTCGAATACTCGAGTCGAATTAACCGAAACAGGCTCATTAACCCTCGAAGACCGTCCAACGCTAACCGTTGATAGGGATGTCCGGGACACCAATCACCTATCCGGTAACGTGGCCGAGCTAGGGATGGCTGCAGCCGCCGACGAGTTGCAGCGCTTACGTAGCGCACCTACCGAAGGCGTACCAGAAGCCGAGCTTCTAGAACGCCTTAATCGCGTTAAGCTCTTACAGCAACTGCGAGCCGCCCTTACTAGCGAACGGCCGACCGTTCCCATACCGAACGCAGGCGAAACGCATGCGGAAAGCATAGTGGACGACAGCGAAAAGCGACTCGACCTCCTCGTAAGGAACCCACCTCCCAAACTCGAAGGCCTTACTCAGGGTTCATACGACTTATAGATAAATGCAGTGGAGACACGCTTCGGCGTGCACCGGGCAAACAAGGACTATCTTAGAAGGACCCTTTGGGCCACTAAAGGGCTGTCTAAGTACAAAACCCTCTCCCAGCACGTCCAAAGACGTTTGACAAATAAGGAGAAGCCAGAGCTACTTTGGCAGGAGTTTAAGACGTTGGTGCAGGATCACATTCGTAACCCTGTTGTCCACCGCCTTAACAACGCCGTTAGTTACTACACTATAGTAATAAAGGAGGGCCAGAGGTTTATAGACTTCTACGCTCAGATAAAGACGTACGAGGATAAATTCACGTACCGGATTCACGACGTAGATTACCGTATTAACTAGATCTACTCCCGACTCCTACCATCTATACGTACGGAGCTCGTGCGCCAGTCCTTCCTCACTAGGGTGCAGGCAGAAGAGGATTTGGTAGCCGAAATCCAACGCGTTAAGCAAACTCTAGAGGCAACAAGGCCCTACAAGAAAGGCGAGGAAGGGCAATAGTCGCAGGGGACCAAGCGCCCTCTTGTCACCCCTGGCCCGGGACGCACTGGGCCCTACAAGGGTTTTGGGAATAGCAAAAGGGCCAAAGGGGACCAATCACGGTCTAAAGCGTCAGCTCCCCCAAACGCAGGCGGTTCGCACGGGTCTAGCACCCCGAACGCAGGCGAAAAGCAGGCCAAAGGCCACGCCAACTAGGCGAACCATAAAGGTAAGCAAGGCTCGGGAAAAGGGAAGCCCTAATCGCTTCCCTCTCCTCCTTGCGGTTAGGGCCTCAAACGGGAGGCAGTTCAAAACGCATAGAAATCATTACGTCGATAGAGACCCCATCCGGTCCCATTAAAATCCGAGCACTAATAGACTGCGGTTGCGATCTAAACCTCGTATCTCTTAAATACGTAGAGCGACTTACCTTGCAAAGTGTGCAAGCTAGTGTTAAGCCGTTTACCCGCCTTCTTAATAATACTACCGTTACGTTGCACGACCCCTACATCGTAGAGGTTACCACGTATGACTCGGAGGGCGCCATGCGCACCACCGAACCCCAAACCTACTGGAGTGGCTCGTTTACGGGCTACGATGTTATACTTGGCATGCCCTAGTTAAGGGCTGCCGGGCCTATCATCAACTTTGGAAGAGGAACGTTCTGCTAGGGCATCGGCTCGCTAGAGCTTGCGCACCTAGTAGGCGTTAAGGAACTACTCCAGGACCTAAAGCCAGGAGAGCAAATATACTCCCTCTAGCTATCCAATTACCAGCTCGTCCCTGAGGGCGGCCTAGGAAATTAGGAAGGTAACCTCAACTCTTCCGCAGCCTCTTAGCATAAGGAAAGCATGCTTTAAGCATGCGAAAAGCAGGGTAGGGGCAATAGGAACCCAGAAGGGCTCCGCCCTAACCGAAAGCTCACCTACTTGCAAGGGCTGCACTCCCGCATCTAAAAAGCATGCGAGCCGCATAAGGAACTCGCCGGTTTAGCAGACGCACTCCTAGCTAGAGTAGCTAAGGAGGTCCGCGACGGGATTCCGGATGCATATAGGGAGTACTTAGACGTCTTTTCAGACGAACAAGCTACTAAGCTACCGCAACACACTAAGTTCGACCATGCCATCGACCTCGTTGCAGGTTCCGGACCGCCGTCAATGCCCCTATATAGACTCTCCCAATCCGAGCTACGGATCCTTAGGGAATACATTAACAAGGCACTGGAACGGGGGTGGATTAGGTACAGTAAGTCACCCGCGGGTGCGCCTGTTCTCTTCGCCCCAAAGGCAGATGGCACCATGCGGTTGTGTGTGGATTATAGAGGCCTAAACAAGGTCACCGTCAAG
>JAJJID010000406.1:0-37000 GCA_022204955.1 Macrophomina pseudophaseolina | reverse complement strand
TTCGAACTTTCGGTTCCGGCGAAGCCCAGATTCTCGATGTCCCGTGTCTTGAGAAGACGGCACATAATCCCTGCACTCCACCGCGTATCCAGGTTCTTGAGGTCCTTGCATTCAGGGGAGCCACTCCATCTCTGCAGGCCAAGAGTCAAAGATCCTAATACAATCGCTTCACACATTTGGGAAGTACCGTACTCATTGTGGGCGGAAGAGAATCCTTTGTTCACGTCGATTTGCTGATCCACGATCTGATACATAAGTTTGGACGTCTTCTGCAGGATTGATCGTCGGAATCTCAGGCCACTCTCCGTTATGCATTAAGTACCAAAAACGGATTTATCATATGCACCGGGACCCACCCTCTCTTACCGATCAGGCTCTTAGGCAAGCACGGTGTGTCCGCTTCCAATACTTTTCTGACTCGAATCATTTCGCGCTAACGGAACCTTATCGAACAAAGCGTTTCCACTCAAAGACCATCAGCGCGAGCAAGTTTGCTCATCTGCCAGTCTCACACGTAAGAGGTACCACAAATCTAGGATTTCCAATGCCCTAAGCTAAGTCCGAAGCTCATAGCTCTTCTGCCTCCTCATGATAAGGTTGTCTTAGGCGGCGAGTCTTCCGCGGTGGTCGCGGATGAGGTTTCGTGGCCAACTCAGCGGTACTACGCTCCATATGGATCTTGTGCGCATCGAGGACACAGGATGGCATATTCTGGATGATTTGATCAACTCCGGCACCAGTCCAAGCACTGATTTTGGAGCATGACGTATGGCTATACTCCATCCCATTTGAGTATGATGGACCAAGAATGTAAATTTTCAGAGTTTTAATGTTTTGGGCCAATTTATTGATGCTCCGATCGATTTCGTTGTATTTTTTGCGCTGCGGTCCCAGCTCCAGTTTTTGAAGTGATAAGTTCAATGACCCAAAGATGATTGAATCGCAATGGGCACGATCCACGGGGCATTTGCATCGGTATTCACCCTTTGTGTTGGATTCAAAGAAATCGTCAAGCAAGGCATACGTGCCATCCAATAGCTTCTGCAATGTTTGCTCCCGCACATTCATGATGCTTTCTGGTTCGTCCCTGTAAGTATCCGTGCCTAAGACGCCATGATCACATAGGAGTTCTGAGACTAACCTATTATTCCAGGAGGAAAATGATCAGCAAGGCCCGCCGGGTCTAAGACCTTGTCTTGGGGAGTGACAAATTTGCCGCCTTGATTGACGCTGCATTCGAGGGCCAGGCGTCTGGACAACATCTCAAAGACCTCGCTCTCGCCGAAGGTCCAAGCAATCCAAAGCCACTCCTCGTATCCTGGCTTGCCAACCAAACTTTGGTTGCCTTGGAGCCACTTCTTGACCCACGGTCTGACCAGCTTGATGGTTCCGTACTTCTCTGTCAACACAGCAACTGCTAGGAGGTCTTCGAACCCGAGCTCCTGTGGGACCCGATCGAAGTGCAGGTGCGCAATGTTGAGAAGGATTTCGAGCCCGTCGGAGTCGTCGTCTGGCAGAGGAATCTCGCGACCGTATTCCTGCCTGGCTTCCGAGAAATGACCGTTGGGTGAGAGCATTCGATCCCAAGAATCGCACACCAAAGTCATGGCTTTGGTGGCCACGACGAAGACTCGAGGATCGTGGTCCGCGTCCAGGACGAGCCGCATATCCCCATTCCGATCAAAGTAGACGAGTTCCGCGCCGGCTGTCGGTATCTCTGAGTCCATCTACGTCCTAGCGCTGCCAAAGACTCGCATTTGCGTGATGAGGATGGATACTGCGTTGTTCGTGCTGTATGTCTGCTGCGAAGCGTCCGTGGGAGGGGACGCGTGGGGAGGCGCGTCAAAAATATGGCCTGTTGTGATCGGCAGAGATCATTCGTCGCGTAACACCACAGCGTTCGCGACTTGCTTCGGCAACAGAGGAAGTCTTTTCCTTACTATTCCTTCTCTTTTCTCTTTTCTTTTTTCTCTTTTTTTTTTCTTAGTTTACAATATACGATCACAAAGAGTTTAAGCATCCGAGTATAGGACTAGTCTCCTAGCTAATTACTTTCATGGTCGGCAAGATACAGAATAATATTTCGTTCTCGTCCAGCATGGTGACTTCTCTTTTGCCATGCTTAATTTGAGCTTCTCTGAAATGCCCATCGGGGCCCAGCATCTTGTTCCAAGCATCACAAACCATCGTCATCGCTTTCGACGATACCGTGAAGACTTTTCTGGCACTCAAGGATCCTCGCACATGAAGTCTCGTGTCGCCCTTTGGATCGAAGTCGACAGACTTCACAGATGTTGTTAGGACGAATTGAATACTCGTTGAGAAATCACATACTGCGTTTCGAGACGCCAGCGGTGTCATGGGCGCCAAGCTGGGGGGAGAAGTTCCAAAAATATATTTGGAAGCAGCCATGGGCGCGGCCGTTGGTGAAGTGGAGGAAGGATTGTCGAACAGCGTCTCTGAAGTGTCCATTGCCACGGAACAATGGAAGTATAGAATTTGCTAGAGCATTGGCTGAGTTAGCGGGATGATCTTGCTTCGTAGGCAACAGCGCGACACACAAAGTTGCGAGAGAGTGGAATGTTGACAGGCCGACGTGGGGATTGCGGCATAACATGGCTCACGGGACCGGCTCGCGCTAAACCTAACACGTAAGATTGTGAACCTCAAGTCAGATAATATCTATGCCTGAATCGTAGTAATTATAGGATTAATGTTTGGTACCGCATCAAACAGACCATCTGTCGACACAGGGAGACCCTCAACACCAAGTAAAAAAAAGAAAAAAAGAAAAAAACAACAACAAAATGCCCCGTCCACCAACTTCAAACTAGTAAGGAATACCGTTGGTCAACAACTGGAACCGATCATACTGGCCCGTCGACAGCGAGTTGTAACTCTTCTTGATCAAGAAGCGCATAAACTCAGCCGCCTCTCTCTCCGTCTTATCCAGCACGAACCTCTCCCTGAAGTGTTGCACCGTCTCGGGCTTGAAGCACGGCAAGCCACTGTCCAGCATCACGATGACAATATGCGCCAGGTGCTCGCAGTGCTGGCGGGCCGCTAGGAACGCCTTGATGCACAGCTCCTCGAACCAGCGATACGGTTGGGAGTCGGTGGAGCCGCCCATGACGGCGACCATCTCCTGGGTGAGCTTGAAGGGGGCACGCTCGAACTTGATGCCGCCGGGGGCGATGTCGAAGCAAAAGCCAAAGTCGATGTGCAGGATGTGGCCGGCGTCGTCGATCATGATGTTGCCGTTGTGGCGATCCTTGAACTGCAGCAGGTACGAGATGATACTGTACGCCGCCATAGACTTGACAAAGTTGTTGCGTGCCTCCTGGAACCGGATCGAGTCCTCGCCGCCGTACTTGGAGACGAAGTAGTCGTACAGCCCGTTGACCGCCTCACGGCCGAGCATGTCACGGGAGATGGAATTGGGGAGCACGTCGATGACACCGCAGCCGGGGGCGGTGGCCGTTACACGGTACGGGAAGACGTAGACGTCTAGACCAACGTCGTTGAAAATGCCGCGGAAGGCAGCGATCATTTGCAGCGCCAACACGTCCTGACGGCAGTCATCTCCGACCTTGAAAATGGCTGACTGCCAGACCTCATACGATTTGTCCTTGTTGCCGTCCGCAGAGTCGTCCTGTTCGGTTGGGAGGTCGTCCGATCTCTCCTTCTTGATGCGGAAAGTTGCCATGTACGGAGCCTTTGCGTGACTCTGTAGCGGCTTGCCCGACTTGCGGTCGATTCCAACAACGACACCGTCGGGGTTACTAGGTAGGTATACGCCGACCTCAACCTTGATAGAGCGAAGTTCCTCTTCGATCTTCTGCTTCTTTTCCGCTTTGCTCTTCTTGATGAATGGCTTGAGCTTTCCGGAGATGCCAGTGACCTCGCCGAAGAAGGAGAACTCGCGGTCGTAGAATTCACGATCTTCAGGGCTGAAGCTGTTTTCGAGACTCTCCATGACCGAGTCGAGAGTCGGTTTGACAGGATCAGGTATTTGGGAATCCTCATCTTTGTAGGCGTTTGCCTTCATGTTCCAGATGATCTGATGAGCGAAGAGCTGAGAGAATTTGGCAGTTTCCAGGATGTACCGCTCGACATAGCCCAGAACGTCATAGCGCAACGTCTGCACAACCTGTGGAACGTAGAAGAAAGTAACGTCGACGGAGTGGCTTTCAAGAGCTCTCATGGCATATTGGATGACGAAAGGATGATTTCCATAAGCAGGAAGGAAGTATGTGATGGCGGTCATCGGGTTGACGGGAGCCCAGTACATCAAGTACTTGAGCTGGAAAGACACATCATCCGGCAGAGATTCGCCCAACATAACCTCCAAAGCATCCGGCTGATCCAGCACTTTTTCCGGGAAGTTCATTACTAAGAAGCGGACTTCGTTGGCAAGTCTCAGCGAGTTGAATCTGAAGACAAGCTGTACAGCAATGGCAGGATCCTCGGCCCAAGCTGTTTTCAGCAGGCCGGACAGAACTGCATCGGTCGGCGGTTTTCCAGAGTGGCCGGGCATCAAGTGAAGTCTCCTGTCTTGCTCAAGCGGGAAGAGCCACACCATCAAGCGTTGATGTTCGCTGGCAAGCAAGAGAAGTAGAAGTTCTTGCTTGGCGTGCAAACTCTTCCGAGAGCCATTGTGGTTTAAACCAATCGCAGTGACGTTCTGCAAAGCATTGTGGATATCGACGAGTACCTGGGCCTCAGCCTTGATTTGCAAACGATTACCACCAAAGGACCATCTCGGCCTCTCCTTGAACCAAGCCAGCGCAGCCGACAGAATACGGTCTTTGAGTCTCCACTGGCTAGAGGTGTTCGAGCCAGTGCTGTATTGAAGGATGCGCAGACCAAGAAGCACCACGTGGAAGTGGGCCTCACGGGTCAAAGGATGATTGGTGGTATTGCTCATAGCGGACAAGGTGATGTGCATGAGCCGATGGTAGACACGCTCCACCTGTGGGCTGCCGAGGCGATTTGCACTGAAGTGGCTCTCAAGGAATTGGAGAAGGCGGAAATGAGGAGCAATCAAGTTGTATGCGTGTTGCTGACGCTTCATGATAACAGTCCGGTCAGAAGGTGCAAATTCTTGCTTAACATAGAAGGGATCCGGGTGGTGGAAGTGTTCGTCGAAGAGACCCAGCCTCCTCCGGACAGTCTTTTCAAAGTTCTCCGCAATTTCAGCAAGGATTCTAGGTTCCATACGGGGGTTCTCTTTGATGATACTGAGCCACAAAGAGATTCCGAGCTTGATGGATTGCTTGTTGAAGACAGCAAACGGAATCCCAACGACATGATGGGCGATAGCACATTCATCCTTGGGGCTTCTGCATAGAAGAGCTGCGGCGCGTCTGAGAATATCGCGAAGCTCTGCAATGGAAACGTGCTTTCGGCTGAGAGTACGTTGCTCCAGATCGACAAGCACACGTCGGGCATCCTCTATAGTGCGATCTTGTTGCTTACTTCGGCGCATGAGGGGGTCGGCGTCATTGCCAAAGCGGATCCAATCATCATTGTAGTCATACATGGGCTCCACATAGCGGTATTCCTGACGATTGGTATATTGAGCGACGAAGTCGGACGCAGTGTTGATGTTCAGTTCCCTTTCCCGATCAATAGCGCTGAGACGCTGGTCTGTAGATGGAATAACAGAGCCCATCTCTAGAGCGAACGACCTTCCAAGAGAAACGTGACCATAGGCACCATCATCATCATACTCAGACAGATAGGTCTGCAGAAGACCCTTGATGTCGAGGGGAGCGATATCCATAACGCTCAGGACCCAGACACGTGCGCGGTTCTGGAGTTGAATCAGAGTATTCCTGCGGAAGCCATAGTTGTCGGAAAGGTCGATTGAGATGTTCTCCCTGGATGAGGTGAATGTCGAGGTCCATCCATATTCGTCGGTCTCTCTTTCGAGGCAGCCATTCCACATCATGCTAAGAAGCTCCAGCAAGGCGAACAGCGAAGCGCGCTGACACAGAGCAGAAGGGACCTGCTGGATAATGATATCTGCACAGTGAATAGCGACCTTCTGCGCCTGCAATACCCTGTGACAGCAACCTGTGAAAAATATGGCAAGCTGCTGGGCCACGTACGGGGCCGAGAAGGACTGGAATCCACCAGAGACGGTTTTCTTCAGATACGAGCGAACGCCAGACTCAGCAATTGCCACCATACAATTGCCCATCTCCTTGTTACGAAGGCGAGGGTCCAAGAAGTATGTCAGCGTCTTTGTGCAGTCGCCAGTGCTCGCACGGAGACCCTCAACAAGGTGGACAGTGTTGAGGAAGACAACCTCAGGATAGCCCAAGGACTTAATGTCTGCCTCGCAAGCGGGCAAAAGCTCTTGTAGGCGGCGCTTTTGTTCGACGACGTGCTCTGCATTCTTGCCACGTCTAAGGACTGTGTTGAGTTCCACGTCACTTTCGAGTTGATCCGCGCGTGCTTCGGAGACCAGTGGCCTGCTATGCTGAGCCAGTATGCGCAGCTCGTTGAGGTACCTCTTTCCAAGAGGTGAGGTCAAACTGAATCCGTGAACAGCAACATTGAACCATGCATCACGCTGCAGGTTTACGGTGATCTCATCTTCCATGTACTCTCCCGGGCCACCAGCGTTTGAGGAGATCAGGATAGCAAGAGGTCCCAACAGCTGTGCGATTTCTTGAGCAGCCACTTCGGTGTCGGCCATAGGCGTAGCTTCGGGACCATGTGCATCGCCCTTGCTGACGATATCTTCCAGAACATACTGCAAATAAATTGCAAACAACGGCTGTCCGACCTTGAACTCTCTTGAGAGGTGGCATCTTCCTTTCATAACCGCCTCGAGGAGGATGGTGTTATCCTGAACGATGGCATCCCGGGCTAGCTTAGAGTAGAGCTTAAGCAGGGCTCTGAGCTCTCCAGGACCAGAGTGAGCACCCAATAGAGAACTCTCAGTGATGATCTTCGCATCCACCGTGACACTGACTCTTCCAATCTTCTGGACAAGCATTGACAGTGCAAGCTCCGAGATCTTTTGGTCCTTGCATCGGCAAGCAACACCAACAATGGTCTGGATGACTGTGGCGTAAACGTGTGAGGGCTCATCCATATCGGCAGCGGCCAAAGAAATTGTGCTGCCGGTCTGATGTTGTGCATGAAGACCTCCGTTTCCATTGACCTTTGCGCCGCCGTTGAGCTGGGAAAGCCCAGTGCCGGTGCGCTCCGAGCCTTGCTTGCCACTGAGGACGTTGCCAAGGCTGTACAAGGTAGTAATGACAGCATCTTGAGGGAGAAGCATCAGAACACTAGCTAGGCAATCGGCAGCGACAGAGGAGGTGCCTTCCTTCAAGCCGCCTTGAACGATGATCCGGGGAAGAGAGCGGCTCAAGTGGGATGCAGTATCAGGTGAAGATTTGCCCAACACTGACATACTTTTAAGGACGACACAAGCCAGGGCCTCATCCGCGGCAAGAATATCGTCTTGAAGTGTGGCCTCGAGTATATCCATAAGCTTCTCCGGATCGGCAACCTCCTCGTTCAACACGGCGCAGCACAAATATGTAGTCAGTGCGTCCGCCATGACAGCATGGGCGATGTGCTGTTGCCAGACTGTACCAACACGTTTCACGTATTCCGAATCTGCATTGATCCGATCCAGTTCTTCCTCAGCGATTCCAGCCACGCTGACGAGCAAAGCATCGGCCTCTGCATCCAAAGGCTGGCGCAGAGGGGTCTTGGCTTCTTGTAACCTATCCAGCACCGGTTTATTGGAATCCTTTTCGGAAGGGACAGCGAGGGTCGCAGTGCCGGCGACGACTAGCTGCATGATACCATGGTGGAGCAGCAGAGCACCCAGAGGTCGGCCCATGGCGGCGTAGTGCTTAGCATGCCGGCGCCACTCCCTGAGAGCCCGTTTAGCATTGCTGCCGTAAAGCACGTTTGAGACTGAAGCTTCAATGGCGATCATCAACTTCTCGGATAAAGCATTCCGCAGCATGTGGATGAGATCCAGCACTTCGGCGGGGGACCAAATGGAAGCGCATTGGGACGCAGCACTAAGAAAGCCCAACATCGACATGGCCAGGCACAGCACGCGACCCACATCCCCTTCAGCGGCGGTGTCCATGGAATCCTCCCCTTTCATCTGCTCTCCGGCTAGGGATGCGGCAGAGGCTGACCATTCGCGCACGAATGTCTTGACGGCGGCAGTAGCGCTCTCCTTGAGTCTTTCATGGTTCTTACCGAGGGACAGGATGGCAAAGGTCAGGTTCCGGGTCAAAATCTCCCATGGGGAAGGGTCAAGGTCTCTGAGGAAGGGCGAAGGCGCAATGGCCTGGGCGAACGACTCGGGCAGATAGGGGGCGAGTTGATTGAGGAGTTGTTCGGCAGTCGAAACATCGACTACCTTGGGAGCGGCCTTGCATAGGGCGAGAAGGGTTTCGAGCTCTGGCAGGCTCTGTGACTTGTTAGACCGGGGGGTAGACCCTGAATAGGAGGCCTACCATGGGGACCCTCGCCGCGCCGCCACGACCATTATCAAGCTCATCATAGTTGCCATTGAGCTGCGCGCGAGGGGGACATAGCCGGTAGAGACGCTGGAAGTCCGGATTTCCAGATTCGGGGGCTGGGGACGTGGCGGAGAGAGCAGCGAGCTTCTCGAGAGCGCCGCGGCGGATTCTGGATGCGGCAACACGGTCAACATCAAGGCAGCGAGGCGCAGCGACGGTGTGACTCACGTCCGCATGGTGAAGGGGCGCGCGTGGCAACAGCGCTTAGAAATGACAAAGAATGGCTAGAAGCACGTAGGCGCAGGAGAAAGCCGGAGCGGGTGCTGGTTTGGTGTTTGCTCAGTCGGAGGAGCAAGACAGCTGGCCGCGGGAGACGCGCCAAGCTGGTCGATCGGCGGGCGCTTCATCTGCCCTGCGCCCCGCGTCATCATATTCGCATCTTTTGTCCGCAGCCTTCCTTCCGCCCCCACTGCACCTCTGCCCATCCTCGCAACACCTGGCGCCAGCAGTCACCTCAAGCCACCGGCTCGTGCCTTTCGACGGCGGTCGCTCGATTCGGCGTGCGCGCGAACCGTAAATATCCAGCCATTTCCCGCCTGCCCCACCATCCGCACAACAACCACTCCCACACATTTTCACACCATGGCGGACACAACTGAAGCTCCCGCAGGAGATGCTGTCGCAACGAAGAACAACTCGCGGAGGGGACGAGGAGGCCGGGGCGGCGCTCAAGGCGGCAATCGGTCGGCGAACGATTCCTCCGCGCCCAACGCTGGGGAAAGAGGGAGAGGCAGGGGAGGACGCCGCGGAGGCCGTGGCCGTGGCGGTAATCGTGGAGGGCGCAGCGCCGACGCTGGCACGGACGAGGCTGGAGACAACGCGGTTCCAATGTCGACAACTGCAAACCGTGGCAATTTTGGGGCTCGCCTGACGGGGGACACTACGAACACGGGGTCCAAGGGAAAGGAGCGTGCTCCTGAGGCCGACGACGACGAGGAAGGAGAGGTGTGCTTTATCTGTGCATCGCCCATTGTCCACCATGCCGTCTCGCCCTGTAACCACCGTACCTGCCACATATGCTCCCTACGGCTGAGAGCCTTGTACAAAACAAAGGCCTGCGCACACTGCCGTGTAAGTTGGGTTATTCCCCGAATTCGACAGCTGTATACTAAACCTCGACCAGACTCTGTCAGATTTCGTGATCTTCACCGACGACCTCGAGAAGAGATACGAGGAATTCTCCGAATCGGAGATCGCAAGCACCGATAGCAATTTGGGCATCAAGTACGAGAAGGCGGAAATTTGTGACGATACAATTCTTTTGTTGCGCTACAATTGCCCGGATGGCTCGTGCGACGCCGCCTGTCTTGGATGGCCTGACTTGCACAGACATGTCAAGAGTGTCCACCACAAGGTCATGTGGTAAGTGTCTCCTGATCCTTGGGTGCTTGACTGTTCTGACGCTAGACAGTGATCTCTGCACGAGGAACAAGAAAGTCTTCACACATGAGCATCAGCTGTTTACCAACGCTGAGTTGCGCAAGCACGAGAAGTTCGGAGACGACGATCCCGGTTCTGCGGAGCAGAGTGGCTTCAAGGGGCACCCTGAGTGCGGTTTCTGTATGAGACGTTTCTATGGTGATGACGAGCTCTACGTCCACTGCAGGGAAAAACACGAGAGGTGTCACATCTGTGACCGCCGCAACGGTGGCCGCCAGCCACAATACTACGTCAACTACGAGGCGCTCGAAGTTCATTTTAAGAAGGATCACTTCGTATGCCCTGACCAGGAATGTTTGGAAAAGAAATTTGTTGTCTTCGAGTCTGAGATGGATTTGAAGGCTCACCAGCTCGAGGCTCACCCGAACGGTCTTTCGAAGGACGCTCGTCGAGATGCTCGGAGGGTGGACATGTCCGGGTTCAACTTGCGTGGCTCGCAAGAACCAGAGCGCAGGCAAGGCCGTGGCCGTGGTCGCGGACGAGACCCCAACTCCGAGCCGCTCCCAGCCTCGTCGGCGCAACCATTGCGTAGAGATGAGATTGCCTATCAGAGACAATTGGCCATTCAAAGCGCTCAATCCGTGACAGCCAGGACCTTTGGCGGCCAGCTAACCTCGACTCCGACCGAGGCATATGCGGCACGGCCGCCGCCCAGTGCCCAGGAGCCTCGTACCGTTACCGCTGCAAGACCCAGAGACGACTTCCCGACCCTGTCCTCGCTCAGCGTCAACGACACCGCCAATCAAGCACGGACCGCATCCCCGGCACGGGACGTTCCACTCACACCTCAGGAGCAAGCGCGCACACTGCGGCACAATGCCGTTACTGAGCGGGCATCAAACATGCTCCGCAACGATCAGACCAAGGTTGCCGAGTTCCGTCAGAGGGTGTCATTTTACAAGAATGGTTCGATGACGGCCCCACAGCTGATCGAGGCATTCTTTTCTCTATTCGACACAACCTCGGCGGAGCTGGGGAAGCTGATCAAGGAACTTGCCGAGATCTTCGAAATCCCATCGAAGAAGGACGCTCTTCTCAAAGCCTGGAATGATTGGAAGGCCATCAACGAAGACTATCCTTCCCTGCCTGGTCCTAGCGGCGTGCCGGCCAGTAGCGCAGCTGCGGTGCTCGGGGCAGGCGGCTCCAGAGTTCTGAAGCTAAAGAGCTCCACAGCCCAGTCATCACGCTCGCCAGTGGGCAAGAAGGCCGGCTGGAACTCCACCAGCACCAGCTTATTTCCGCCCCTGCCTTCCAGCACGCCTGCATCATCAAGCAGGACAGCCACGGGGACGGGTAGCGCCAATTGGGCGGCATCAGCACCGTCATCCACCAAGCCATCCCCGGCACCGTCGCGCTCGGTTTCGCAGGTCAACCTAACAACCAACAAGAAGCCGCCGGGCGCGGACGCCTTCCCCGCCCTGCCGGCCGCCAAGAAGCCGGCATCGACCGTTTTCTCGCCAGGCTACAACGGCCGTGCGGTGCGCAACGTGAAGGGCAACGGCCCTGCAGTCAATGCGTGGGGAGCGGGTGGAGCGGGCTCCGGATCGTCGACGCCTGCCGAAGCTGCGGGTGACGAAGAGCCGGTGGTCGGAGGCAAGAAGAAGGGCAACAAAAACAAGAAACAAACGCTGTTTCACTTCGGCTGATTTTTTTTTTCCTTCTTGTGTATTTGTGGCTTGCATAGTGGTTGCAGTAGCAGCGTGGCTGTATGTAGAAAGTCAGTGGGCGCACAATCAGAGCGTGGCGTTTCTTGAACCGGACTGATGGGGCTGTTGGGCTGGCTTGTTTCTTTTTATCATGATTCTGCTCGGGAGAGGAAGACGCGTGAGAAGAAAAAAGTTGGTTTCGAGTATATGATGGTTTGTACATACAGAAAGACGGACTACTTTTTTTTGGGCTTCTTATGTCGGCGACGTCATGAGTCCGGAATGTTAGATCAGTTAGACAGCTGACACGTGTGCAAGAATTACGCGCGTGCGCCGGGGTGTATGCAAGTATGGCATGCAAGTGATGATGATGCGGCTGGGTCCTGTGACGGGCGACGCCTGCTCGCAGGTGCCGGCTGACGACTGGGTATCTTCAGCTGAAGCGCAGGCAGGCAGATACGAAGCTGGTGGCGACCGATGCGCCAAGCTCTCCTAGACGAGCAACGGCAGCATCGCAGAATATGGAGGGCAAGGCGACAATAAATGCAGGCAGCGAGATAAGAGTGTTTTTGTATGTATGCGTGAATAAATGCGGACTGGGCTGGGGCTGGGCTCGTCGCGCCGGCAGCCCGCAGAGCCGCGTCGGTTGGGGAGGGATGGGACGGAGCCAGCGAGCAGGTGGTGCATGAGTGGTAGGCGGGCGGCGACGGGCGGAGGCTTTTTAGTGTGTGTTCGTCTTTCGCCGTTGCTGCAAGCCATATCCACGCTCGCGGAACAACTTTCGTTGCCGGGGCCATGGGGAGGGGACCTCGGCGCTGAGGGGGGTGGGCGAACGAGGGGGAGGGGGGAGGGAGCGAAGGAGCACGCTGACGTGGATCTGGAACCAGCCCTCTTTTTTATTTTTTTTCCCTTCTTTTGCTTCTTCGCTTGTCGAGCGAGTGGTGTGAAGGTGTGGCTTGGCCCTGCGCAAGAAAGGTCGGTTGGGCGAATTCCCGTGCCCGCCCGCGCCCGCGCGTCGGAACCGCGACACACGACGAATGGGTAGAGCAGCGGGCCTGGATGGGGAGATGGGGGTGTGCACATCTGTTGGTTTCAGGATGCGGCGCGACAGCACGCTCGCGGTGGTGTTGACTCGTCGCGCGAACGCCGCTGGGCCCAGATGGTGGTCTGCTCCACCTTCGGGCCGCTCTGCAAGCGGCGGGCGGGTGGTGTGGGTGGGCGCGAGCGCTGCTGCTGCTTGCTGCCCCGGGCGCAGGCGCGCACGCCCAGAGCACAACAACGGATGACAAAGGGGATTTTACCGTACTGCTTGGTTTCGCGTGCTTGCAAGATTCATCGGCGACGTGGACGGCAGCCCGCTCACTGCTGCGATAGGAGAGCTGGAGTAGCGGTCTGAGTGGAAATATCAAAGAGACCATGGACAATTGGGGTCGGTGTCTTGATGCTGCTCCAGGCCGCGGTGCATGCTCGATTAGAAGGGCTGTAGCTTGGGATCTCCGTACGTATGATCGCGGGCCAGGCGATGCCGGGCGATCGAGCGACTCACTGCGATAGTGGGGGTTTTCCCGTTTGATAGCTCGAGGGCATCTGAGGCCGCGAGCACCCAGGACGCAAACGTCTCGCGGGCTCAGGGAGGTTCACGTGCGAATAACGGCCGCGACTGGGCAGACAGACACACAGCAACGCAGACAGGCGTGCCTCTGGACAATCAAGCAGCGGCCGCAACAGGAACGCGGTATTGCTCAGTCATGGGCCGTTTTGGCCGTTTTGCTCGCAGGCTGGGCTGTGGTTCAGGCCCTGGGCGGAGGGGGGGAGCGTAGCGTGCGTGAGAGTCATGGGGCGTGCATGCAGTGGGGCGAATGGGAGGGCGCGCTAGGCCACTGCTAGGCCCTTTTCGACTTTTAACTACTTTTGTTGTCCGCCGTGTGTCCACAGGCAGAACTCTTGGGGGGTTCTTAGCAGCTCGCTTGCCCGGAAGCTACACCTGTACCAGTCAAGCGGCCATTCGCAGTTTCCGCCGCTGCTCAAGACCTCTACTTAAGCCACGGGAGCAGGAGCAGCAGCCAGCTGAACCACTGACTGCCTGCCGGCCGGACAAGACGTGATTCCCTCCTGGCCGTCTCGCCTCCCGCTACCAGACCAGAGACCAAGCGCCTCCCGACACCATGAACACCCAGGCCCTCTACGGCGCCATCCCGCCGCCCACCCAGCCCGGCGCCTATGCGCCTGCCGACCCGGGCTCGCTGGCTCCCATGAACGGCACCCGTGACAGCAAGCGCTTCAGGCTCGTCGTCGAGCAGCAGCCCGTCCGAGCCCGCATGTGTGGCTTTGGCGACAAGGTACGTCCTCGACCGACAACGACACCACGACTCCACCAACCCCCCCGCTGACTCGCGCGCCAGGATCGCCGTCCCATCACCCCTCCACCATGCATTCGCCTGATCGTGGAGGACCAGCACACGGGCAAGGAGATACCCTTCGAGTGCGTCTCTCCCCCCGCCAGCCCGGCGCACTCTGCACGCCCCCGCTAACCTCACCCGCAGAGAGGTCGACTCGACCTTCTTCGTCCTGACTGTTGACCTGTGGTCATCCGATGCCCGCCAGGAAGTGAATCTCGTCCGCGCCTCGTCCGGTGCGCCCACCGTCTCCATTTCCACCAGCACCCTTACCTCGTATCCGCCTCACATCGAGCGCGGCTGGCAGGATCCAGGCCCGTACTCGTTGCTGAGCCAGCGAGGCGGCGGCTACTCGACAGGTCCGCCTCCGGGCTACCCCATGAATGCCGCTCCTCCGCCGCACATGCCTCCGCAGATGTCCGGCTACCATCCTCAGGCCGGCTACCACCCGGGCGCCTCGCCCATTACCCCTCAGATGCCCCAGTATCCGGGCCAGTACGGCGCACCTCCTCCCGGCCATCAGCCTTATCCCGTTGCGCCCCAGGCCTTGCCCGTCATGCCGCCGAGCGCCCCGGCAACCTCTTCTGCAACTGGAATGTTCACTCGTAATCTTATCGGCAGCTTGAGCGTGAATGCATTCCGCCTGAACGACACCAGCGGCAAAACGGGCTTCTGGTTCGTGCTCCAGGATCTGTCCGTCCGGACCGAGGGAGTTTTCCGGTGAGTATAGATTCACACAGATCCAATATCACAATCCCGTGAAGGCGAGCTAACAGACCCATTTCTCCTCATAGCTTGAAGATGAACTTCGTGGATGTCGGCAAGCACATGGGCAATGGTAATAACCTGAACACGGGCAAGGCTCCCGTGCTTGCCTCTTGCTTCAGCGACGCTTTCCAGGTGTACAGCGCCAAGAAGTTTCCGGGTGTCATCGAGAGCACCCCATTGAGCAAGTGCTTTGCTGCGCAAGGCATCAAGATCCCTATCCGCAAGGACGGCCCCAAGCCCGCTAATGCCGCAGAATACGAAAACGACGACCAATGATGTATGCCTCTATCTCTCTCCTGCCCTCTGGGAGCCCTCTGGTGGATCGGTCTGGATGAAAACGTGAACGATAGAAGGGATGGATGGGGTGTATGTGTGTGCGTGTGCTTGTGCGTGTGTGTGGAAGCAGTACTACCATTCTGGCCGTTTTTTTTTTCTTTTTATTTTTCCTGTGTGCTCTTATCTCTCGCGGGTCCCCACCCCCAAATCACCTTTTCTTCTTTGTTCATTCGAAAAAAAGCACGCAAATGGGGGGGAGGGTGGCTTTTCTTCGGCTCGGGTCTCAGACATCTCGACATCTCTCTTCCCTTACTTTACACCTGTTCCAAGCGCTGCGAAAATGGATTAATGAAGAGGAGCAGACGCCATAGAGGGCAAAAGGGACAGGTTGTTTGCGGAGGTTTCGCTCCTGCAAGAGGGAACCTGATGTCCGCACACGCTCAAAAGCCCGGTTTAATCTTATATCCCGGCTCGGCGTATTCATTTATTTTTAACATGTTCGTCTTCGAGACGAGGCGTCAACTGGCTCATGTGGGACTTGAGACACCAGCTCTTAACATGGCTGTGAGGGTAAACAACAATAAGACCATGGGGAATATGCCCTTATTTGTCTTGAACATTTGTCTGCGCGTGCTGGAAATCGCCGATCCAGACATCGACTTCTTCGAAATTTCTAACGCGGTGCATATCCAGTACCTTGTTGGGGAGAAAACCACATGCTAGCCATGTTTCTCGGGGTTGATGTACCACCTATTCGCTTCCAATGAAAACACACTTTTTCCCGCCAGATAGGAAATACAGAGTAGAAAAGATAGAAAGACCAACATCGTACAATATCAATTCATCCATCTAAGTCATCCAGCTAACCAAGCTGAGGGAGGAGGCCGTTACAATCTTTCACACTTCCCCGCCGAAGCGATGCCTTCACGCTGCATCAATGGCGCGCCAACCCTTTACTCCACAATCTCCAGCTCGCCCCGCCTGTTCTTGGCAAAAGTGTCCTTCCACTCATCCCAGATGCGCTGCAGCTCGCGCACGTACTGCGCGTGCACCTCATCGACGTAGACCTGGTCTGGCTTCGCGTTCTGGACGACCTGGACGGGCCTGCCGACGACGATGTTGAGAGGCCGGCGGTAGGGCATCATGCCGACGTCGTAGTTGAAGACGCCGCGGGCGTGGAAGAGCGGGACGGTGAAGCCCATGAGCTTCTTGACGAGCAGCTGGGCGCGGTGGACGCGCGGGTGCTCCTGCGCGTTGACCTGCTCGTACAGCTCGTTCTCGCCGAAGCACAGCACGGGCACGAGGTCCGCCCCCGTGCGGATGGCCATCTTGACGAACCCTTTGCGGCGCGCCAGCACCAGGCGCAGACGGCCCGGCTCGGCGTCGAGCGATTCGCGCGCTCCGCCGATGACGATGGTGATGGCGCGGCCCATGCCTTCGTTGTTGGGACCACCCTTACTGAGCAGGTTCTCGCACGACTCGCGGCTCACGCTGCCCAGGCCGAGCCGGAGCGCGTAATCGCGGTACAGCGGAATGCGGAAGTTGGAGTCGAGCGTGAGGAGCGTGTTGGTGATGCCCGGGAAGAGCTGCGAGAAGCCGAGCGCTTCCGTCGCAAAGGCCGCGAAGGCGCCGTGCGAGATGATGCCGTGAGGGTGGTAGCCGAAGATGTATTTGCGGGTTGCGGGCAGCTCTTGCGTGCGGTGTAGGCGGGCTGGGAAGTAAGAGGCGTAGAGCGACCAGAGGGGCAGGCGGCGCAGCCATTCCTTGCGGTAGGCGAGCGTGCCGGATTGACCGGCGTTCGAGAGGAGGACGTAGATTGTGTATGGGAAGAGGATGGGCCAGAGGAAGGGGATGGAACAAAGGAAGAAGAAGATTGTCAATATTCCGGCGATGGACAGAGTGTGCAGGAGAACGGCAAGCGTTTGGAGACGGCGTTGGAGGGGGACGTTCAGAGGAGCCCATCGTATGCTACACGTGTATCGTCAGTCTCTGTTGAAGACATTGTGGAACGTTGAGACCGCTTACCTGCTCCTTTCCCATCCCTTTCCAGCTTCCCGCCCACTTGTGAGCTCTGACTTCTGTCTGTCGAGACGGTGCTCTTTTTCGAATTCATCGTCAGGCTTCACGCTGGTAAGGCGGACGCCGTGAGGGCCCTCGAGCTTCTCGTAGATAATCTTCTTTTCGTTCTCGGATTTACTGGCCCCATCCTTTGATCCATTCTGCTTCTCTGATATCTCCTGATCGCTGGCGCCGTTGCTCACGCCATTGGTCTGCGGTTCCGACGGCGGCTCGACGGCGGCATCAGCATAGGATTTTTCGCTGACGGGAGGCTCCGGAACAGGCGGATCGGTCAATGGCTGGGGTACAGAGGCTTCCTTCTGGCCGCCGTTGACCTGCTTCTTCTTCTTGCTGCCCTTTGACTTTTTCTGGCCCGCGTCTGCGGGTTTTTCGGCGGCTTCGGCATAGGACTTAGGCACCAGGTCCTGCTCCAGGCGGTCCTGGGGCTGGGATGGCGTAGCGTTGAGCGACATGGTGACAATGGGGCTGGCAGCGGCAGCTCGATGGGGGGTGAGAAGGGACGGGATGCGCGGCATGGGCTCAGAGCTGATGAGTGTCACCTACCGTGAAACGCGATGACGTCGCGGACCCCAAAAGCTTGTGATTGCGGCGCGACTCGTGCGCTTCGACGCCTGCTGTAGCCTGCTCTCTCCACGCGCGGACCGGCACGGCACATCACACAGTCCCTGCATGCCACTTCTCAGCCACTGCTGCACCGGGAAGAGCGCATGTTGACTAATTGGCAGGCCGTGGCGACTGCTCTGCGGGTGCCTGCCGACGCCGAACCTGCCTGCCGACGGCTGCCTAGAATCCGCCATGCAGCTCTCTCTCTTAGGCCTCCTGCAACAACTACCTGAACTTCCGCTCCTGTTCTCCGCTCATGTCCTCCCATTTCCAGACTACGCCCGCCAAGTCCTCGCGCGTCACAAAGCGCGCTCGCCGCAAGAGCGATAACCCGCTGCTTCGTCGCCATTCTTCGTCGCCCTTTGCCACCAGTCCGCGCCGCAAGTCCTCGTCCGACAAAGTCACAAAGTCAAGCCTCAGCAACGATGACAGCAATTTCGACGAACCACTCGATGATACAGGCATTGTGGCTTCGCTGGCCACCCACTTAGAGCTTCGCGACGTGCCTCAGTTTATGCAGAATATCCAGAACCGCATGTTCACGCCTGTTCCGGAGCGAGCTTCCGGCATGAACGGGCAGCGGACGGCAGAAGTGCTGAACTATCGCCTCAATCTACCTCCGGTAGTCTCCGTGGCACATGTGCACGCACTGAGCAAGTCCCCCACTGTGACGGAGAGGGAGATTGCAGAGTTGACACGCGCCGGAGTTATACGAAAGATTGTCATACCTGGGCGGGGTGTGGGCGGCGCTGCTGTGGGCGAAGGTTTGGTACTCGTCTCAGAATGGGAGAAGCGCGTTCGATCGCACCCAGGGCTGGAAGAGGATATGAAAGGTAAGCGTGTTACAGTTTCTGTAGTCGATCAACAACTCATGGCGTGGGCAGACAGGTATATTTCGCTGCTACGCTCGCAGCCTACTTCAGCCACGGTGTCGGCCGCGCTGCTCAGTAAAGAGGAGATATCGGCCTTCTGCAGCACGGGGTTCCTGACTTCATCGTCCCTCGCTGCTGGGAACGCAGAGCTTTTCTCCAGGCCCGGTGCCGCGTCGCTGGGATTATCCGCGTCGCTCGCCGGTTCGAGCACGAGAGCAGCATCTGGTTCTTTGGACGCTGTCGGTGGTGCCAATGCCTTTACATCCAGCGGTGCAAGCGGGGGCGGTGTAGTGTCTACTGATAGACAGAAGAAAGCGCGGTGCGGAATATACCACTTTGCGCTGCCTAATATGGGACCTTATCTCCGTCTTTTGACAACCGCACGTGCGCATTTGCTAGGTCTTCTGAGTAAGACGTCCAAGTACAAGGAGGCACCGATGGGCTTACTCAAGGAGCGCTGGGATGGAGGTGTTGCGGGCGACGATCTTGCGACCAAAGCGCGCAAGGCGAGAGGGGATATTACCGGAGTGCTCCCTGGCCGGACCAAGAAGTGGAAGACATTTTATGGATTAAGCTTCGAATGGGTGCTCGAGGAATGTGCTGGCAGCGGTTTGGTAGAGTTGTTTCAAACGCACAGCGTGGGCGTAGGGGTTAGAGCGACTTGATTTGCAACCGGCCGTCAACTGCCGCACGAGCCCGGCGGGCTGGAAAGTATGACTGTCCGTAGCGCATACATGAATTGTTCTTTCTGCGACAGTGGGCAGTAAGGCAACAAAGCTCCACGCCATTAAATCACCGGTGGGAGTGTCTCCGGATTCGCCGGGGTTCTGTCGAGTCGAGCGGTACCGCTTCGGGTAAGGGAGGACAAGCATAGCGGAGAGTGCCTGAGTTTTACTTCCAACGGCCACAGAGATCGCGGGATGCGGTTCGGGGCGATAAAGGAGTACTCGACAGGATGCAAGTCAGCAAGCCTCGCTGCCGGGCTACAATCTAGGCAAAGCGGAATGACATCTTGACTCAAGATTTACGAGAGCAATAAAAGCCGAAGGCGTTTTTACCGCGACTTTAGCAACCAATGCCCTTTCAATGGCGTCCACTTGAAGCACTGTATTCGCAACGGACACTCTAACAGCGCGCATGTGCTTAATTGCTTTCCCTCTCAGTGCACAAGCTCTGTACAGAGTGGATGGTTGCGGAGCATCTCCCTGAAAGATGATCAGGGCTATATTATAAGCTTAAAAAGCAGTGGGTCTCACATCCCAGTTCCTGGTCGCCCTGGAGAACCGGCGTGATCCGGCTGCGTCTTAACAGAAGCTACTGATTCAGCTCCGCCATTAATTCCCCTCCCCTCCCCAACAGCAGCTCAGCCCGAGTTGCGGCCCTAGTGCGGTTTCCTAGCCTCTTCTCGGTTTGCTTGGGGGTTCCGACACTCTAGATGGCGCTGGCTAGGCTGTCTGGGCATTCTTTATCGAGCTATGAACCGCACCCCCCTGCAGCAAGCAGGAAGCGTGCGGCGCTGAATGGTGGGTCGACCACGAGCGGACGACAGGCGCCGGACGGGTGGCATGGATGCACAGTCGCGCCACGCCGCGCTCTTTTGGTTTAGGCGTCGAACCTTGGTAGCGGACCATGCATATTATTTTCCCAGCCGGCGGAAAATGGGAGGTTTGCCTTCACTCTGACGTCTCAGACCAGCGCCCTCTTAGCCGCGACTGACTATTTAATATCTTGAACTCTTCTCCTGCCGCTGTCTCGTTTGAAGCTTTCCTCCGCCTCCGCATCTCCACGGCCAATTCAGTACTCCAGCAATCAACATGCGCGCCTCCGCCCTCGCCGTCATTCTCGGCTACAGCAGCCTTGCTGTCGCCCAGACTCAGCTCCTTCCCACATGTGCTGTGAGTGAACCTTCCTCGTCACCCGTACATCCAGCCGACCAGTGATCAAGCTTTATTCCCATCGAAGTTGCAGAGCTCCCATTGGCCGCTGCATGCGTCGAACACACCCCCTCGCATCCGCCATCGCGCACAGCACTCTTTTTAGCACGATCACTAGCTGACCCTTAGCCCGATTGTTTTAACAGCAAGCATGCGTGGGCACCGACTTTGGCGGCTGCAGCACGCTTGACGTGAGGTGCATCTGCTCGAACAAGGAGCTCCTCACCGGCCTGGCTTGCTGCGTCTCGACCGGCTGCGACGCCGAAGACCAACAAAGTACGTTCTCCCTGTCTCCTCGCACATTCAACTCGATGCGCACTGGACGAGCCTGCTAACACGCGTGTTTCTCAGCCGTCATCGACTTCGCCCAGAACCTCTGCCGCCCCCAGGGCGTCACCGACCTACCCACCACGGCCACCTGTGCCTCCTCCTCCGCCACTGCCTCTGCGACAGGCACTGCCTCGAGCGGCACCACCGCTTCTGCGACCGCAACCGGCTCGGCTGCCAGCTCGGCTGCTAGCTCGGCATCTTCGGCTACATCCTCGGCTGCGTTCAGCGTGGCCAGCTCGGCGGCTTCGGCGGCCGCCAGTCCTACGGCTGGTGCTGGCATGTGCCAGGGCAACGCGGTGGGTATGGGTTTCGGTCTTGTGCTCGCTGGTCTACTCGGCGCGCTCTAGATAGGGGGAGGGAATATGGTAAGATGGGAAGGTGGAGGGGAATTGTGATGGACCTGATAAAGGAAATGGGTTGTGTTGTTATACCACTTGATAAAGATGATGATCCTGGCTGCGAGAAATGTGGGTTAGGAGTATGCATTGGACTGCTGCTGCTCCTCGTCATCACGATTGCGACTGCTTTTCATTTGGCCGAAGATGAGTGCGCTAGATTCGATTGCGTCAATGAGATGGAAATTAGTTTGAACAAAATATGAAGCGTCCTGCATTTTGCCAAAAGCGTGACTGCGCGCGTTTGTGCCTGAAACGCAGTTGTCTTGGCGCGCATGGTTCTGCCGCCGTCCACCGCCCTTTTTAGCGAGCACGCCCCCACACGGCCAGGCGAGCAAATTGGCCGGATATTCTCTCACTCGACAGGACGACAACGACAACCCCTTCCGACACAGTCCCTATCCTAACAAATTCTCGCCCACCATGCCTTCCGAGGTCTCCGACATCAAGCAGTTCATCGAGATCTGCCGCCGCAAGGACGCTTCCTGTACGTTTTCTATCCCTGGACTGCGCACAATGAGCGCCTGGTCGGCGGGAAAAGGTTCAATGGCAACGGTTTGGGCGGTGCGCAGCGATTGAAGTGCCAGGTGGATGGATCTCAATCTTTGGAGCATCACGCTGCGGGGTGTGGACGAGAGACAGGGAAAAGCGGTCATGTTTTGGTATCCGCTGTCAAAACTCTCAGCTCTTGTCTTTTGTCACCGGCCCACCCAAGAGGGGGATGAGTCCAGCATATCGCTGCGCAGTCGGTCAGCCTATGCCCGTTGAGACCGCTCCAAAGACTCAGTCGGTCATGCAGAAGGGCATCACCTCGCGAAGGAATGCTTTACTAACATTGGGGGGTTCCCCCCTCACAACAGCTGCGCGCATCAAGAAGAACAAGAGCAACCAGACCAAGTTCAAGGTCCGCTGCCACCGCTACCTGTACACTCTCGTCCTCAAGGACTCCGACAAGGCCGAGAAGCTCAAGCAGTCCCTTCCCCCGGGTATGTCAAATTTCCTCCCGCCACGGCATTGCGGCCTACATTTAGCCGGCCATGAAGAGCGGGAAGAGATGAAGAATGATCATTAATATCATGATGCAGGCCTTACCATCACCGACGTTCCCAAGAAGAACGCCAAGGGCAAGCGCACCGCATAAATGCTTTGAAAGAGACGAAGAAGGCAGTGGAAGAACGATGATCATGATGACGGAGGGTTGAGAACAGGGGAACGTCAACCGGGAGAAATGCCTGGAAGAACAAGGCTGCGGAAATTCTTCTGAACCGAGAGGTTTCTTGCGGTTTTCTATCAAAATCATGGAAGCTGGAAAATAGCTTCGACGCCCGGCGTTCATCAATGGGATAAACTGTGTCACGGTTCAACCACGTTTTTTGCCTTTACTCCAATTCCTGTTCCAATGCCTTTTCATGTGCTCCTCACCTGAGATGTCACTATTGGTGATTAACTTTACAGGCGCGGATTTGGCAGGCACAGTGTCAGTCGGTGTTGCGTATTGATGGAAATTCAAGGGACGGACGTACCTCCGGCCATGCATCGAACGATTACATTGGCCCAGGGACGTATATCAGACCACGGGTTCAGCTACCGAGATTTTGGGTTGCACCCAACATTCACTATAATATAGTTCTTCTCTAAATCAGCTCTGGCTCTTACCGATCTACGCAGTCTCCGCCAATCACATGATGATCGCTATCTTCACCTCTCATCAGTAATCGCAATGCTGGACAAGCCACTGGAGCTACAGATTGGATGGCGCCACATTGAATTGTGCTGTTACCGGTATGCCCATCCTGTAACATGGTAGGGTTGCTGCGGGCAGATGTGGAGTTGCTACAGGTATCACCCAATGACCCTGTTCATCAGCTTTTCGTATGACTGGCGGGGGGCTGCTGTGCAATTGTTGGGCCGTCTGCTACCTCTTGCGTTCTGGTCCATCCGTTATCAGTATGCATGGGCGGAGCTTTTAAAACATTGAATTGTCCCGACACCCAACAAAATTTCGGCTGTTTCTTATGGGCGTGCTGTAGAGCGCATGAGCCCCATGGTCCCAGCGATGTGATCACCACCGACTCGGGTGGATCAGTCTTAGGGCAAATGATCTCCGTCGCGCTGAAAGTACACACCCACATCGCTCTATGGCAATGCCTCAGCTTTTGTCAACTTAAAGCCGGCAAGCTTTGATTCGGTATGACGGCATAGCACAAACTTTAGCTCTTTACAATTTCCCCCCTGCGATGGCTGCTTGTGGTCCCCGAGGCATGCGAGGCATTCGAGGCGTAGATTCCTCTCTGTGCTTGTTACTCGGTACAGTATCTTATGGACACATTAACTTATACAAAGCACTGTAACCGGAAATAGACTTCCTTTATCTGCCCCTCCTAATCGAAGTAAAGCAACAAAGCGGATACTGCTAACTATAGCTGTCATAGGGATCGCATTGTTCCCGCATACCGTGCATAACTGGTAGGGCAACGCTTTTGGGCTCATGAACAATTGTCGACGAGGGAAGTATAAGATGAGTCGAATCTTCTACACGGATAATCAGCAACCAGAACCCGCAACAAATTCACACGAGCAACTTACAGTCACTCACCAGTCTCATTTGCGAGATAGCCTTTCACGGTAAGTATCAACGCGGCAGCAACAACATGGGACCTTGGAGGTGCTGCTGGTGCTTCAAGTCCAACTCCTCCGGCCAGGCTTGTTCTGGATGCGGTCACGACAGGTGCATCCACTGCACCTAGACGAATGGTCAATGTTCCTTAGGCGCTTCAGGTTCGACGTAGAGGTTCGAAAAAAATAGATCAAATAGCAATTCATTGAACAAGGAAAAAAAAAAAGTTCGGAAGCTATGCACATGTGAAATTAACTGTGAGTGGAAGGATACCAATTGTCTCGAAAAGCCTTGACATCTTGAGCATCGCCACATTCGCTTCGAAGACAAATGGAGGGCACATAAGTGCTCAGGGTAATCTCGCGTCGGGCATTGCGCCGAGAGGAGATCGACTTCAACCAGGTTCCCCATGGGCGTAAAGTTCGGAAATTAAAAGTAACGAGATCCCTAGTCCCTCAGTGGCAGCAATCGCAGGACATGTCGATGGGGGAATGAATGCACTCTTGAATTGGTTTGGAAAATGGTGATGCATCAGATAAAGTAGCTGAGACAGTCCCATCAAACGATGGCGTCACAAAGGGCGGCAGCAGTAACGGCTCCACGCAGACTGTTTGATCAGCAACGGGGGACGCGCTGGAGGTGGACCAAGCTCGCTCGCTCGGTGGACAGCACAGGCGAGCAAGTGCATGCAGCAGCTTCCGCAACGGGCGCGACGCCAGCGGGGTCGCTCTTAGGGCGGCGTCTTGGTTCGCGGCGTGCCCCTGAGGACTGGGGCTCTTTCACTCCCACCTCTCGTCCAAGACTGAGCATTCGTATCCGCGAGTTGAGGCGCCGCGAGAAAGAGGAAGGAGATCAACGTTCGGGGGAACAAAAGGAACAGCTGTCAACACCCCAGGCCAATCACCGCTCGGCAACGCGAAGCACACGAGCACTACAAAGTACGCGCACTCCGCAGGACGTCACTCCCGCATTCCTACCCGTATCGTCGAGGGCGAACACGCGGCGGATAAACTGTTCGGGCCCCGCCCACTTTGCGCTCCTTTTTAGATCTCCCAACTGCGGCAACGTGGTTTTTTGTGTTCTCACTCTCTATGAACATCAACCGCGACCCGTTCGGCCTGCGCCCCTCCATCGCCCCCAAGAACGCCTTCTCCGTGCTGCAGCAATCTGCCTCGCGCTCCGCCGTCAAGTACTCGCAGAAGATTGTCGAGAGCGGCCAGCAGGCCCTGCAGTCCGGCCGCCAGGCCCTCGAGGAAGTCGCCAGCTCCGACCAGTGGACCGCCGTCCATCAGACCGCGACCGACGCAATGGCCTTCGCTGTCCCGCGCAACGTGCCTCAATTCGACGGCCCGCAGCGCCGCTTCGAGGACGCCGCCTGGGCCAGCTCCGGCCGCTCGCGATTCCCGGACAATGGTGGAGGCGCCGGCGCAGGCAGCAGCAGCAGCAGCAGCAGTGCTGCGGCTGCGGGAGCGGGAGCGCAGACGATGACGGACCGCCTGGGCGGCATGTTCGGCGACGGCAAGGAGCTGCCCATGTACAAAGACAAGCCATACAACTACGCCGGCTCCGCGCGCCGGGGCTGGTTCCGCCGCAAGCGCTCCCTCGTCTTCGCCATCTTCGCGCTCTTCGTCTTCCTGTACTGGTTTGGACTGTTTTCGGGGTCCGAGGAGGGAGCGCAGAAGAGCAGCTCGGGCCTGTTCAGCGGCGTGTTGTCGGGCAAGCCATCATCAGCGGTGGTCGATTGGGACGACAGGCGAGAGCGCGTGAGGGACGCGTTCAAGCTCAGCTGGGAGGCGTACGAGAAGTATGCGTGGGGTACGTCGTCTTGAGGGCCTTTGTAAGGGTCTCATCCGCAACTCGCACCAACTCTCCGTCCTCGGGAATGACTGACTTATTTTTTCTCTGCGCGGTTTCCAGGCTACGATGAATTTCACCCTGTTTCGAAGAAGGGCCGACAGATGGTGCCGGGGGGCATGGGTTGGATCATTGTGGATGCGCTCGACACGCTCATTCTCATGAACTTGACTACCCAGCTGACCCACGCGCGGGAGTGGGTGTCGACTTCTTTGACGTACGACAAGGATCACGACGTCAATACTTTCGAGACGACTATTCGAATGCTGGGCGGACTGCTGTCGGCGCACTACCTCTCTTCCGAATTTCCTCACTATGCGCCGATCGGCATTGCGGAGGGCTCAGGCGGCGAGGACCTCTATCTTGAGAAGGCCATCGATCTTGCGGACCGTCTTCTAGGAGCGTATGAGTCGAAATCCGGTATTCCGTATGCCAGCATTAACCTGAAAACTGGCGACGGCATTCCGTCTCACGCCGACGGCGGCGCTTCATCAACCGCCGAAGCGACGAGCTTGCAGCTCGAGATGAAATACGTTGCCAAACTCACCGGCGAGACCAACTACTGGGAGAAGGCGGAGAAGATCATGCAAGTCGTCGACGACCTGCAAGCAGAAGACGGCCTCGTCCCCATCTTCATTAACCCGCAACACGGCATTTTCCAGGGCTCAAATATTCGCCTTGGCAGTCGTGGAGACTCGTACTATGAATATCTGATCAAGCAGTATCTGCAGACGTCCAAGCAGGAGCCTGCTTATCTTGAGATGTGGGACGAGTCTCTGTACGGCATGCGTAAGCATTTGCTGACGTATTCTACTCATGCGAACCTTACTGTTCTCGGCGAGAGGCCTAGTGGACTGGATGGCAACCTCTCGCCCAAGATCGACCACTTGGTATGCTTCCTGCCCGGCACTATCGCCCTAGGTGCGACTGAGGGCAAGACTCTGGCCGAGGCGCGCCAGAGCCCTTCATGGGGGAAGAAGCAGGAGGACGACATGGAGCTGGCGCGTGAACTGATGAAGACGTGCTGGGGCATGTACAAGGTCGCTGCCACAGGCCTCGCCCCAGAAATCACGTACTTCAAGGTTGACGATCCGCCCCGCATGTGGAAAGAGAATGGGGACAAGGTCAGCAGCCCTGCGGAGCTAGATGACAGCGAGGACGCGGACTGGCGGGCGGATTATGATATCAAGCCGGCGGACCGCCACAACCTCCAGCGGCCGGAGACGGTCGAATCCCTGTTCTACATGTGGCGCATCACGGGCGAGGCCAAGTACCGCGAGTGGGGTTGGGAGATGTTCCAGGCGTTCGTCAAGCACACGCTCGTCGAGGATGGCAGTGGCTTTACCTCCATCAACGACGTGACTCGCATCCCGCCGCCCACACGCGACAACATGGAGAGCTTCTGGCTGGCCGAGACGCTCAAGTACTTTTACCTGCTCTTCGGCCCGGACGACGTGCTGCCCCTCACCGATATCGTGCTCAACACCGAGGCGCACCCGCTGCCACGGTTCGAGCTGGGCAAGCTGTTCAAGACTGGTTGGGAGCGGAAGCCGAGGAAGAAGGGTGACTCTTCATAAATGTAATAATTGCTTGGAAATAGATAGGAAGGGAAAGGAGGGTTGCTTGCATCTGGTCACCATGGGATAGCATCTTTCATCGGCGTTTCATTGCTTCGAGCGGGACCAGCATCGAGATATCAATTTCATTCTGTCAGTTCATACCAATCCTGTTCAATGCTTGTCTCTTTCCTTGTCGATACTACTGCTCGGGAGTACCTTGATGGTCAATAACTCCAATCTGGCCGAGCGACGATATCGGCGATGGTCCGGGAGAAAGAACAGCGAGAATGGCCGGGCCGCCTCCGCACATCGGCTCGCGGATCGTCCAACGAGCTTCCATGTCTCCGACATAGCCTACTGCGTCATCGCTTGGTCTCGGGAATCAGGTCTCTCGGTGAGCCTTTATCAAATATGGGGAGCTTCGGTCACAGATGCATTCCATGGGTCTTGACTTGAACTGTCCTGCTCTCGAGTCATCTATTTCGAGGTCTCGCATCAAATCTCTCCATGACATTGAACCGCGTCACCGAAGTCGGTGGGAGGTAAAATCGGTATCTCGGGTAGTTTGAAAGAGCTAGCATTGAGCTTGCTCCTGCTTCGGCAAGGAGAGACGGCAGAAGTTAGGATGAGTTCGTGGATCGTCGGGTTTGATTTCTAATTCGCTGTTGGTCTGAGTGGAAAGGGTGTGTATATCTACTCTTACCTCGCCTCTTCTCGTGCCTTACTTGGACATCTTTGATTGTCTGCCACAGAAGCACTTTACTGTTGCCACAGATTTGGGCTGGAACCGATCAATCATGGCGCCCACAACAGTCACCGACCACGACCTCAACTGCCTCACCATCGCCGAGCTCGAGGCCATCGCGCGCGACAAGATGGACAAGCAGACGCGCGACTACTACAACGAGGTATTCACGACATCTCTCCCCGGCACCACCACAGCCCGTCCTCCACCACCACACCAACACCACCACTATCTCTTTCCTCAACCACCTCCCCTCCACCACAGAGACTGACTCAACCCCTCCCCCCGCCACAGGGCGCCGACTCCAACTCCACCCTCCGCGAAAACCTCACCGCGTACGCCAAATACCGCATCCGCCCGCGCGTCCTGCGCGACATCTCGCGCATCGACACGTCCTCCCGCGTCCACCCTTCCCGCCCCTTCCGCGCTTCCATCCCCCTCGGCGTCGCCCCGACCGCCATGCAGCGCCTCGCGCACGGCGACGGCGAGCTCGCGACGGCGCGCGCCTGCGCCCGCGCCGGCATCCCGATGGGGCTGTCGAGCTTCGCGACGACAAGGCTCGAAGACGTGGCCGCGGCGGCGGCGGACGAGTGCGAGCGGTCGGGGAGGGCGCAGGAGCGCATTCCGCTCGTGCTGCAGCTGTACCTGTTCGAGGAGAGGGCGGAGAGCGCGAGGCTCGTGGAGCGGGCAAGGAGGGCCGGGTTCGCGGCCGTGGCGCTGACGGTCGACACGCCGGTGCTGGGCAGGCGCAACTTGGAGATCAGGAATCGCTTCCGGCTGCCGGCGCACTTGAGGATTGCGAACTTCGAGCGGGCGGAGGCGGAGCGCCGGGAAGAGAGGAAGGTGGAGGGAGTCGAGGAGGAGGGCGAGAGCGTGGCGGGCTACTGGGATGAGGAGAGGGGCGTGAGGGTCCCACCGAGTGGGCCGGTGAGGTTTCACACCCATGCGGCGAATCCGACGCTCTGCTGGGAGCGCGACGTCAAGTGGTTGAGGGAGGTGTGTGGGGAGGGGATGCAGGTGTGGGTGAAGGGGATTGCGACGTCCGAGGACGCGGAGTTGGCGGTTGAGCAT
The DNA here is from genome assembly GCA_022204955.1 of Macrophomina pseudophaseolina. NCBI lineage: Eukaryota > Fungi > Ascomycota > Dothideomycetes > Botryosphaeriales > Botryosphaeriaceae > Macrophomina > Macrophomina pseudophaseolina. The sequence continues at coordinate 7,848 of JAJJID010000406.1, read as the reverse complement.
GGTGTTGATGGGATTATTGTCAGTAATCATGGGGGTAGGCAGCTCGACGGCGCGCTGGCGACGCTGGATGCGCTGCCGGAGGTGGTGGAGGCGGTGAAGGGGCGCGTGCCGGTGCACGTGGATGGTGGAATCAGGCACGGGACGGATGTGTTCAAGGCGTTGGCGTTGGGCGCGGATTTCGTGTGGATCGGGAGGCCGGTGTTGTGGGGGTTGGCGTATAAGGGGCAGGAAGGGGTAGAGCTGTGTTTGAAGCTGCTGAAAGACGAGGTGAAGCTGTGTATGGGCTTGGCGGGAACAGTGGCGGTCAAGGACATTACGCGGGATTATTTGGTTAAGTTGGATAGGGATGGGTTTCCTGTGAGGCTGAGCAAGTTGTAGAATATGATGGTACCGGTGTTTTTCCAAAAAAAAAAAAAAGTCTGACAAGTCACAACTCAGTGAGTCTCCCACCAAACGGCATGGTTTCTCGATCAAGCTCCTCGTTCATTTTCGTAATGTGGAGATTTATGCTACTATACTCGTTTTTGTTGGTCTTCAGAATTTCGCTACTCGTAGACCGGTAGCAGCCCTATGAGATTCGAGGCGTCACCTGGGGGGCCTTAAAGAACGCTAAACGAACGACGAACGTGCATCTTGCCTGCCAATATTAGTAGTTGTTTAGTGATCATCCCGCTCAAGCCACCTGGCTGAAGCTTTGTAGAGATCATCGAAAGCCTTGTCGTGAGCGACAAAGCGGTCGTACACGTCCTGCCCAAGAGTCTTGGCAAAGTGAAGGAACGAGACAATCACGAAATCGGCGTACGACACTGTGCATCCCAGTCAGCAATAAGAAACATTAGGTTTACCAGACGCTAGACGGTCGATAGCTCCCTTTCGTACCTTGGTCACCCAAAATGTAAGGACCGTCGTTCTTTTTCAACACGGTGGCCAGCTCCGCGATTGGCTCCTTCGCGGCCTCCCAGGCCTGGTCGCCACCCTTCTCTTTCTCGAAATCGTCCAGCGACATGCCAAAGCGCTCTTTGCGCGTCTCATTGAAGTAAGGCTGGCTCTTCTCGGTCAAGACGTGGCGCGGGACGAGAGGCAGGAGAACGCCGGCCAGCGGGGCAAACACGCCGGCCAGCGCAGGAATAGGCCCTGAATCCAGGTACAGAGAGTTCTGTGGGTAGCGCTTCTCGATCTCTTTGGCGATCTCCCAGCTGTCCATGACATAGGTGCCGTCCGGGAAGCGAACGGTGGGGATGGTGTAGGCGGCCGTGCCGTCGTCCTTGTTGGGCGGCAGACCAGTGGCCCGCAAAGTGGGCGCGACATCAGGGTACTCGAGCCATTCAGTCTTGTAGTCGATGCCCTTGTAGTTAAGGGCCATGCGGGCTGAACAAGGTACCGTGAGTTTCTCGTGCACATGGGATCTCGGAAGACCAGCTTACTCTTCCAAGGATTGAGAGACCAGCAGGCGCAACGGCCCCTGCTGGGCAGGTCATATAAGATCAGGGGTGCCATTGAGTAGTGAGTCCAAGGCAGATGGAGAGAAGTCGGATAATGCAAGAAAGGAACCAGATAATTTCGGTTTTGAAGGCAGGTGGTGGCTGGTCATGGATAGGGCGTGGGCGGGGCAGGCATCAGCAGTGGCGGCCCCACACCCGTCTCACAAAGAACATCGAGGGCTGATGATTTCAAGCACTCTGAACACCACCGTGGTCCCTCCGAGGGGTTCTTTGTGTACCCTCAGCCTATCTTGGGGTTGTGATGGTCTCATCGTCGACAGGATGGTTGGTCTTAGGTCTGTTCCCGACACGGTATAGCTGGGAGTACCCTGGTCGCTGGCATGGCCATCACATGGGAAATATTTCCTATCTGGCTATCTTCCATTTTTCTTGTTCGGCCAGGCTTGGCCCGATCCGGTACGAGGGGACCTGGAATCCGAGGAGTGAATAGCGAACCCAATCCGACGGCTGTAGGCTTTCTTAGGAGCGGGCACGCCGAACGATCCCGGCCCCAGTTTAGGTTCGGTCGAGGAATATAGATGGCGATGGAGTCAATGGAGTGGAGAATGTGGCTCATTCTTGGGCGGGCAGCTGCTTCAAACGCACGGCAGCAGACCCTTTCATCTCATCTAGTATCCGGAAGCATCCGCTCGGCAGTGACCAGTGCTCGGGTGCCTGAAGACGGTGGGAAAAAGCAATGAATAAGCTCAAACGGGCGGTGCGAGCGTACCAGAAGTCACGCCATGGCCAAGAGCGAAGAAGCAGAGACTGTGCGACAAACAGAGCGGATTCCAGGCGGCAGTCTCTCGCACCGCCAAGCGGGGGGCGAGTTTCATGAGAAAAATCTTGATTTGGGCGCGGACAGGGATGGGTGGCAAGATGCGAGGCAGATCTGCAGGGACGCACGCCGGGCGCTGCTGTGAATTCCTGGGGAAGGGGGCTTTTGGCGAGCAGCGCGCAACAGGAAGGCCGTCGATAAGACCCCGGCTGTCTCGAGCTGCCGTCGTGGGCACGGGGCGCTGCAGACCCCAGCAGCCGGCGGCATCGGGGAGGTGGCGGCGGAGCGCGAAGGAAGGGTAGGGCTGGAGGGCGAGCGGACGGGAGGCGCAGGCGAGATGTGCAAGCTCGTATGGCTTTTTACGCTTTGCAGCCAAGCACTCTCGTCGCGCTGCTTGCTGGCATCGGCGGCAGCAGGCATCACGACAGAGTCACTGTCAGGCGTGCGAGATCCGCGCGCGTGTGCGTGCGCGCGGACACGCCCCGCCGCGCGCTGCTGCCGAGTCGGAATTCGGCTGTCGATGAAGCAGCAGGCACTGCAGCCCGCGCGAGCACGACAGAGCCGGCGGGCTGCTGCTGCTGCTGCCGGCGCCGCTTCTGCTGTTGCTGCCGCTGCCGCTGAGTGTCCCCCCTTTTCTGCAGCGCCAAGGAATGCGCCTCCGCTGACATGCAACGCCGTTGGGTTGGGCCAGTGAGAGGGCCAGCCCGCGCAGCCACAGCCCTAGATACCACCATGACAGCCGCGCTGGCCTCCACATCCGCCTCGGCCCCCTGACGCCCGCCACGCATGCCCTCGCCCGGCCAGCGGCCGCTGCTGCGCTGCCTCGCGCGGGGTGTGCTGCTGCGCCGGGATGCGGTGTGGTGCGGTGCGGTGCGGTGTTGGGGGCGCGGGCAGGCTGGCGGCCGCTGCTGCTGCTGTCGCAAGCGGCCGGCCATGTTGACGCGGCTTAGACAGCCGCTCGCAGTAAAGCGTGTATGGTAAAATATGCGGCGCCAGATTGGTAGGGGCCCATCCAGAGCCAGCAGCGCCCGGGCGCTCGTGTGCGGCGCGCCAAAGCTGATGTGAGAGGCCTTCCCCTGCTTCCACCGACCCAAATAACTTATTATACCCACCCGGGGCCAGCTCGCCTCTCGCTGCCTCCGAACACCGCTCGCTGCCTCTACCCCCCAACTCCACCACCTCCGCATGATGGCCCTCCTCTCCAACCAGCGGGCCGCCGGCCTCGTTGGCTTTACGCTCTTTATCTTCCTGCTGCTCGGCTACACCACCTACAACTCGCGCGCTGCCGACACCGTGCCCTTCAACTACCAGTCCGGCAAGCAGGGCACCGGTGCCCCGACCCTCTCGCAGCCCGGCCCTGCCGACGGCTGGGCCTTCGACGCGAAGCGCGACGCAAAGAACTATGGCCTCTCGCCCGAGCAGTGTGACGCCGCCTTCCCCAAGCTGTGGGCCGAAATCGACCGCGCCGTCGCCCACCGGAAGAAAGTTGGCAACATCACCCCCGACGAGGTCAAAATCGGCTGGAAGATTGATGGCATTATCCGTGCAATGATTTATGACCGCCAGGTATGCTACCAATGGCCATCCCGCCGCAGGGTTCTGCCGTACTGACGTATGTGTCCAGCTCTTCATCCTCAACGCCCGCGGCGCTCGCCGCAGGGATTACCGCCAGCGAACCCTTGCCGTCTTGCAGTCTATCCAACGCGCCATTACCGCCTATCCCGGCGACATCCCCAACATCGAATTTTCCTTTGTCGTCGACGACGGAGCCTATTTCGCCGTCTACAACAACGAAACCTCCGCCACCACCTGGGCCCTGACCCGCGAGCCTCAGGATGACAACCTGTGGCTGATGCCCGATTTTGGTTTCTACAGCTGGGAGGGCCCTGCCGGTGAATACAACGCTTTGCTCAGGGCTATTGAGCAAGATGAGATGCCTTTCGAGCAGAAGGACCCCCGCGCTATCTGGAGAGGTGCAAAGGCTCCTGCCGGTCACGTCCAGGTCCGCTCCGATTTGCTAAAGGTTTCCAAGGGCAAGGAATGGGCCGACATTGAAGAAATCATCTGGGGCGGCGAGGGCGAGCCCAAGAATCTGATTCCCATGTCCAGGCACTGCAAGTACATGTTCCCGGTCCACACCGAAGGCCACACGTACTCGGGCCGTCTCAAGTACCTGCTTAACTGCCACTCTCTCACCGTCATCCATAAGCTCCACTGGCTCGAGAACTTCCACAACGTCCTGGTTCCGTCTGGTCCGGAGCAGAACTTCATCCAGGTTGAGCGTGACTTTTCCGACATGCACTGGAAGATGGAGTACTATCTGCAACACCAAGACGAGGCCAAGCGTATTGCCGATAACAGTGCAGCAACCTTCCGTGATCGCTATCTGACGCCCGCCGCTCAAGCCTGCTACTGGCGCAAGATGTTCTGGGCATGGAGGGAGGTCAGCTTCGAGCCCGACTACTACATGTCTGAGGAGGAGCTGAGGTTGCAGACCGAAGCTGAAAGAAAGAAGGAGAAGGAGAAGGAGAAAGTCGACGTCAAGCTTGACGAGGACAAATCATCCAGGGAGAAAGAGAAGTCAAAGGAGGAGACCGTCAACCCCGATGACAGCAAGCGGTCGACTTCCGGGCGGAAGCTGGTGCCCCGAGGAATGCCCTACGAGACGTATCTTCTCCTCGAATCCTATGAGGAGAGTCCGTGGTACAACAGCTAAACCAGAAACGACCTCGCGATATTTACGTATACTTTCGCACGATACCCTCGGCAGCATTTTATTCGACGTCGGATTCCTCATCTTGGGCGCAATAGCGGCAACATCCGCGGTCTACTATTGGGACCCGAATAATCCCAACAGCCACTGTGTTCCATGGCGCTAAGATGACGCGGCCACCTCTTCCAAGGGAACAAAAGACGCGCCGCGCTCACATCGGCTAGCCGGACGATTGCCAGCTATTCTGTTCACTACCACCAGCCACCGACTCTTCCGACAGGCCTTCATCCACGGGCCTGGTCATGCTCGATTCCTGTTTCCCTTTTGCCGTCGATGATTTTTCTTGTTTCAGCACGGATTGGTGTTTCGGGTGGCGCATGATCAGAAAATCGGAAGCTGATACACAGCGGATTCCCAGGTGGTCTGCCCGGCGTTTTTGGTGTTTTCCTCGTACTGATTGGATAGCCTGCATTGCGGGAAGGGGAGGAGGAGTCCGATTTCGACGGTTGCAAAGCCCGCGGTACAAAACAGACACGTGGCGGCCAAGCACGATTATACAACAACTAATTTTCGTCTTTTTATCATGGCATTAGCGGAGTGCGTGTGTATACATTTTGGATGATCTGTAACAAAAAAAATGGAGAGACGCAGGCGCCTGATTGAAGTTTTGTGGATACGTTTCATACATCCTACACACGGAAACGCACATCTCAATCGTTCATCGTTCAATGCATACGAGCACTCGCAGCATCTCCAAACACGAAAGGTGGACTCCTTACGCTTATCTTTTAGGTTTTCCAATATACTCATTGCTACCCTCGTCACGGGAGGCGACGGGTTGGCCCGACGTCATCCCACAGTTTCACCTATTTTCTCTTGCCTGGTGGTCCCGCGATCCTTGCCTTATCGTGTTTGAGCGAGGGCTTTCCCGGGTCGTCGATCCACTCGGAATACGAGCGCTCCACGTGGTAACAGAACTCAGAAAGCTAATCCAAACTCGCCGACACCTGGAAGGTTTCTGAAGTCCCTGTCTTCCCAAATCCCCCCTGTAGACGCGCAACACACTACACGCGTTGAGAGCCGGCAGCAGAATTGCACCTAGGCCTACGTAAGCTTCCTGCTCCACCTTCGCGACTCTTTTTCTGTCTCTCAGGCCACCGCGCGGCACCGATCCGGACCGACCACATTGCGAGCGAGGCTCCTCTCGGAATTTCTAGTCATCACCCCCGGCACGCGCTACATGCTCCCTCACCATCTAGCGGTCTGCATGCACAAGAATCGTTTGTACGATACGCAGTCCCGATTCGTTGTTGTATTTTTTTTTTTCTTTTATATATCTCCAAGTGTCTCGTCAATGTTGTTGACTTTTCGACCATCGCGGCTTACCCGATTTCGTAACTTTTCGGAATCATAAAACAGCCAATACTTTCTCGCGCTTCTCCCCGCCCGACGGCGACATGCGAGAATAGAAGCCGTTCCGTATGAATATCGTCGGCCCCTTGCGATAGAAGAGGAGTATATCCCCGCACTGTTCTCTTTGACGGGGCGAGCTTATCCTTCCCTTCTCTTATCGGAGGAGGAAGGGATGCATGGCGATGACGATCGAATAAGGTGGCCATTCTCCCCGCTATTTCTCTCGGACGATGCTTATTTTCTTTCACATGCATATCCATCATGCTGCACATCGCAGTCAGCCAACGAAAATAATCAGGAACAGGTCAAGAGGAAGGATGAGAGGAAGAAACGGGGGGGCCTGCGCGGGGGAATAGGCTCTGCGGAGAAGCCAAGGAACATGGCAGGGGAAGCAAGCGCAAGAATAGGAGCACTTTGACGGGAGATGACGAAAGATGGCCTCAGACGTTCGAGATCCCGTCTAGAATTCGTTCTCTTTACCCCGCAATGAGCTATTGTTGTGGGTCTTCCCGACCTGGTGAGTCGGCGGTGGATGAACATCACGGCGGATTCTATTGCTCCATTCGGGTCGTTCGCGGAACGCGGACTCACCAGGCACCCTCTGATCGGGAGTTTGCGTTATGTCATTGCGACGAGTGGTTGGTCGGTTTCCCAAGAGATAAGCGGCTACACCCGGCACAGCCTTTCTGGGCCGAGTCAGCCGAATGGGTACTCGTTTTCCGAATATACCCACACGCTCGGGCTTGGGGAAGGGAGAGGATGGTGCTTTGCGAGACACTATGCCGCTGGTGTTTAGCTCTTAGACATAGTTTCATGGGTACCGGCTGTCACAGGGCGCGTGTGATGAGGGAACGGCAAGGTCTGCGTGATCGAAGGGTATATATCGTGAGCTCATTTTCGCAGTTTTCCTCTTTCCAGTCATTCAACCCATCGCCTTCTCTATCAGGCCTCCTGTTGATATCTCTCAATCGCCCCGATTTTATCATTGAAATACTCGACTGTCAGTGCCTGTTTGCATGCCACTATCTCTGCCCGTCGTCCTCGCGCTCACAATCCGACGGACTTCAGCTTCTTCCCAGACGTCGTCAAAAACCACATCGACAGCTTCTATCGCCGTCACATCTTCCTCTTCGTCCAAGAGCAAGACCGTTGCTGCTGCCAGCACCGCGACACGATGGGATCAATCGCGCTCACCGAGTGTGCCACGGCACCCGCCTCCTCCTCTCCCCCTACCGTCTGCCTCACGCCCTCAGCCAAGCCTTGGAACCTCACTCCACTCATGGAGTCGACCGCGCTCTCACGCGCTGCGGGATGGTATGGTCGAACAGTTCTTTACATCCCTTCCTCGCACTTCGCATGCCTACCGCAAAACACCAATCACTCACCCTCCAATCCTTTTCCAACACATCAATTCCAATCCTCGTGATGGGAACTCTTCCACCAACCCACGATCATCTCGTCCT
>JAJJID010000405.1:0-37139 GCA_022204955.1 Macrophomina pseudophaseolina | reverse complement strand
CAACTGGGTCGGGAAAGTCTGTCATCCATTCAGCAGTCCAGAACAGCCCGGTGGACGTCGTCAAGTGGCTTATTGAGCACGGCGCAGATATCAAGGCAGCGGCCACAGGTCCAGACTCAGTCTTTGTCGACGTAGCAGGCAGAGAACTGGATACTTTGGCCGTCATGCACCTACTTCTCGACGCCGGTGGACGGATTGAACCGAGCGATGATAGTATCCATCCCATTCTTGATACAGCTCTGGAGTTCTTCGATGGAGACATAGGTCCACATGGCTACCGCGACAACTGCGATGAGCCCGACGGCCGCTTTCGTCTTGCACAGTCCGTCCAGTACGCAGTCGAAGAAGGCCCTGGAGCCTTGATCCGGTCAGTTCTGGAGCTGCTACCGGCGGAAAGGGCAAAGGACCGTCGGTACGGCCTCGTGCTTCAGATGGCCGCAGCAGTCGGCGCCATCCCCCTTGTCGACCTGCTTCTCGCACGCGGCGTAGACGTCAACACTGCGAGCTTCTATTACGGCACCGCGCTGCAGGCCGCAGCCCGGCACGGACACCTGGCCACGGTGTCGACCCTTCTCGAGGCCGGCGCAGACGTCAATGTCCTCCAAGGCCGCTATCACACACCCCTCCGTGCGGCTGTCGCGGGTGGCCACACGGATATCGCCCGCACGCTTCTCTCGCAAGGCGCGGACATGGCACTCGCCTTCGACACCGACCGTGACTCCTTCTCCAGCGACCCCCCCGCCAGCGCGCTCCGCCTTGCCGTGGAGCAGGGGCACCTCGCGACCGCCGAGCTCCTGCTCGCCGCCGGCGCAGACATGCGCCAGGAAGAGATGCCGCAGCGCAACCCGGCGCTCATCGTCGCCGCGGAGCGAAACGACGTGCGCATGGTTGAGCTGCTCATTGCCGCCGGCGCCGACGTCAACGCGCCCGGCAAGCGCGATTCGCACGGGCGGCTGGACGACGAGAACGCCAGCGCGCTGCACATGGCGTGTGCCAAGGGGCACGTCGACGTGGTGCGCGCGCTGCTGGCCCATGGCGCGGATGTCGACGCCATCGCCGAGAGCGAGCCGTCGGCTGGGTGGTCTGATTTTGAGAAGCGGACGCGCTCGCCGCTGATGACGGCGGTGCATCAAAAGCATCGCGCCGTTGTCCGCGAGCTGCTCGGCGCAGGGGCGGACGTCAATCGCCCGTCTGGGCAAATCCAGCGAGTGGGCGAGGACGGGACTGTGCCGCTGTGCGAGGCGGCCGTGGCGGGCGACCTCGGGGTCGTGGAGATGCTCGTGGACGCCGGCGCCGCCTTGTACATTGGTGCGAAGAGGACGAATCCGCTGGCCGAGGCGTGCAGCGCCGGGCATCTGGACGTCGTCGAGTATCTCGTAGAGAAGCTCTGCGGCACGGCGGTCGAGCAAGCGGCGTGCGCCGACGGCATGAGCGGCGCTGCGGGCCGCAAGAGCGACAAGGCCATCGAGCTGTTGCTGCAGTACGTGCCTGCGGACGCGGATACCTTGCTGTCGGTCGTTGCGGCGGGGCTGCCGTCTTTGGTTTGGATGGTGCTCGAGGCTGGCGTGGACGTGAACGCGCAGAACGAGAGCGGCCGCACTGCTTTGCTCGAGGCGGCGTACCAGAGGCACCCTGCCGTGGTGAAAGTGCTGCTGGAGTGCGGCGCCAACGTGAGAACGTGGACGCGGTCTGGCGGCGGCCCGGTCACGGAAGCGTTTCATTTGGTGTTGTGGGAAGAACGGGTTGCGCAAGTTGCAAACCACCCCAGAGCGCCGGACCTAGCGCGCTGTGAGGAGACTATACGCCTCCTGGTCGAGGGCGGTGCCGATGTCGAAGAGGAAGGGCCCGGGAGAGCTGATGAGAAGATGAAGACTGGCTCAGCCCTCCAGCTAGCGGCCTATCTAGGCAGCGCAAAGACTGTCGCTTTGCTTCTGGACAAAGGCGCCGATGTCAACAGAAAGTGCGGGTCGCTTGAGACGCCTCTGATAGCCGCCGTTGAGGAAGGCCACGCTGTGGTCGTCCAGCTTCTGCTGGAAAGGGGAGCAGATTGCCGACAAGTCTTGAAAGAGCACGGCACACTGCTGCACCTGGCCTGCCGGAAGGGCTCCAGGCCCTGTGTACGGCTCCTTCTCCGACATGGAGCGGACCCGAATAAGAGAGACGCGGAGGATGTCACGCCGCTGACGCTGGCTATCAAAGCCGGAGGAAGGTCGTGGCGGCGCGACGAACGGGCAGAACAAAGCTGCCTCGACGTCTTCCTCCAAGAGGCGCCAGGAGTCCGCATCACCGAGGCGGACCTGCTTGCCGCCGCGGAGAGCTACGAGTGCTCCGCCATGCTCAGACGCCTGCTGGACAACTGCAACAACGCCGTCGCCGTCTCAGAAGCCGTCATCTGCTCCTTCCTCGCCCGATGTGGCAATTCCCTCTCCAGCAAAACCGACCACGCCCTCGTCCGCGACCTGCTCGACTGCGCCCACGGCATTGGCGTCACCCCGCGGATGGCGCAGAGCGCAAGACACCTCGACACCCTGGACTTCCTGCTCACGCAATGCGGCCCCGTCTGCGGCATCACGCCGCCCGTCCTGGACGCCTGCACCAGGCTGCCCGCCATCGCCTACCTCCTTCAGCGCGACGACCGCCTCGTTCCCTCGCCGCAAGCCGCCCTGCACGCTCTCGCTGACACGGGCTACTACGCCCCCCGCGGCGCCCAGCTCGCCCGCGCCCAGATTGTGCGCCTCCTGTGGGAGCGGAATCCGCAGATGCCCGTCTCCAAGCACATGCTAGCCGCCGCGGGCGATGCGGACACCTTGGTCTTCTTGCTCGCGCGCCCGCGGAAGGATCCGGCCGAGCTCACCATCGACCAAGACACCGTCTTTGCTGCCGCGCGCAGCGGCGGGGCTGACGCGCTGCGCGCGCTGCTGGAGTTCTGCCCGGAGGTGGAGCTCACGGAGGCGACGGCGGCCGCGCTGTTCGAGCGTATCGGGTCGGATTTGCGTGTTTGGAGAGTGTTGTTGGAGTGTCGGCCGCGGTTTGTCGTTACGGAGAAGGTGTTCTTGAAGACGGCGCTGACGGAGGAGTGGGTCGGGTTGATGCGGGAGTGTGGGAAGGAGGTGGTTCTTACGGAGGGGATGAGGAGGCATGTTGAGCGCACGCTGACAAGTCAGAGTCAGGCAGCCTTGAAGGATTTGGTGTTTTCGTTGGAGAAGGGAGAGGTGGAAAGCAGTGCGAGATGAGGCCTTGAGGGGTTTGCGTAGATGGTGATGGCAAGATTCGTTTTGGGCGGTCGTTTTTGCGAGAAGGAGAAGGCCGAGGCGGAGTAGGTTGGGAATGAATTTACGCTGGGGCTGTACAAGGTGTGGGAGTTAGAGCAGTCGTTCGGGTTGCAAATGCCATTCATCTTCGGGGGCATTGCCCACCAGACGAATGCTTCAAGTCCCCACGAGCGGTTGATATTCCTGCTTGGCCTCTCGTGCGCTGTTCACTACCCCTGTACTTGAAACTACTCACAGACGTCCAGTGTCCAGTCTACTCCACACTTGATGGTGCATCCTTTGCAATTTGCTGCTTGGTTTCAACCGTTTCTACGGCGACGACCCCGCCCGTCCGCCCGACACTGACCAGTTCGTCAAAGCTACCATATATGACAGCGCGGGCCAGCGCAGCGTCGTGTTGGAGTGATCCATCTAATCCGCCCCGGATAGTCAAACTCATCTGCATGCGACCACGATGCTTACTGCGAAGGGTGCCCTTCGCACGCATTCTTCTCCTCCTTCGCCCTCTCCTTCTCCTCCAGCTCCATCACACCTTCGCTTTCCGCTCCAGCCTTGATGCTTTTCGCCTCGCCAGCTCCTCCAGCGCCCTCTTCCACTCCTGCCTCCGCCTCGCCATCTCCCCGCGCGCCCACTGCTCCAGCGCCGCGTCGTAAGCCTGGCGGTACTGCTCCTGCCACTCCGCTCGCACCGGCACGCCGTCATACACCTCCGCAATAGCAGGGCTCCACAAACTCGCCCCATACCCCGACAGCGCAAGCCAATGCCGCTGGCGCTCGAGCGGCGGTTTGCCCGGGCCCAGCGCGCGGGTGGGGTAGACGTACTTGACGCTTCCGGGACACGCATCGCCCACGGCATCGAAGTACACCAGCCCGAGGCCGCCGTAGCTCTCCCAGTCGTCCCTGGGCACCGTGATGAGGAAGCCGTGCCAGGGATTGCGGGCGCTGGCGTAGGATGGGACGAGGCGCCGGGCCGGGTCCACAGCATAGGCGAGCTGCGCGGCGCGGTAGTGCGCGATGCAGGCGGCAGGGGCGGCGGACGCGGCGACGTCGCCCATGAAGTGGACGTCGATGCGGTGGGAAAGAGCGGTCTGCATGCTTGCCGGGATGCGGCGGCCGCGGCCGGGTGTGAACAGTTCGTCGAAGACGCGGTGGCCGGTTTGGCTGGCGTCGTCGAGGTCTTCGCTGGTGGCGTGCGTGATGTAGACTTGGAAGGAGAGCGGCGGTTGGACGTCGACGCCGGCTTCATAGACGGAGAAGCCCCGGCGGCCATGCACATCCTGGAAGAGATTGATGTGTCTGCTTGCGTATAGCTGTGAATCGGTTGTGGTTGTCTTGAGGTATTGCAAGGCGGCCGCTTCGTCAAAGTCGTCGGACGGGATCCCGTCCTTTGCCTTCTTCTCCAGGTCCCTTTCGGCATAGTAGATTAGCCACTCTTGATCATATGCGTCCCAGTACTGTTGCTGCCACTCCTCCAAAACCGGAATGAACGTGTAGATGTCCAGGATGGAACGAGACCAGAGGTTGCCGCAATCGCGGACCCGCAGGTCACAAGACTCCAGATTTGGATAGAGGAGGGCATCGGGGTTGCACTCGTTTGGGTAAACGTAGTGTGGGTCCGGCGGTTGTTGTCCGCTTCCTCCAGCGCATTCTAAAAGTTTCGGATCCTCTTCTGCGCGGTCGAAGTGCAGGAGTCCCAGCCCACCGTGCTCCTTCCAGTCAGCAGTCGGCACCGTGATCAAAAAAACCAGCGTAATCCCAAGGCTCGCGTGCATGGGAGGGCACGAGGCGCTTCTGCGGGTCGTCGGCATAAGCTTTCAGCGCAGCATGATAGTGATCAATGCACTTCTCCACAGTCTCAGCGGCAGTCAGGGGGCCGAGGAAGTGGATGTCGAGACGCGTGGGCTTGGGTTCGGTGGCCCCCAGCAACTCTGTATATAGATCTTCTGCGAGCTGGGCCATATCGGCGTCGCGGTGGGCATCACTACTCCAATCCCGGTCATGTGTCACATATACTTGGAACGACACGAGCGGCCGCAAGTCGAAGGGCGAAGAATGGTAGAATGTCATGCCTTTGGCACCATTGAGGTCCTGGAACGCATGCCATCTTGTGCAGTCGGCTGCGGGGATTGGACAGAGTCGGCGTGGCCGGGTTATAGACGCGTCGGCGCTGACTGGCATGGTTTTGCTGAAGGTGGACATAAGAGGAAAGATCAAAGCGCTTGTCGAGTGCATTGGAAAGGCGATGCAGAATTGGCACGCGTTGGGACCGCCAAGGCTTCCGTACTAGGCAGCAGCGCCATAATTTCACGCTAGCGCCAATGTGTCGCCAAATTAACGGTAGCCCGCGCTGCCGATGGACATACATACCTATGGTTGCGGATCGTTTCAGGGGCGCGCAGCACGATTACCCGGCGGGCCGGACGCTCTCCACACCTCAACCTCTTGCATCCTTACCTTGATAATCAGCTCTGTCGCCCCTAATTCTCAGGCCCTGTGCGCTAACCAAGATATATAAGGCCTCGTATCAAGTCTCCAGGTCTGGCGATATCGCGACCCTTCCGTCAGAGCAGCGGACGGTGTGAGCCGGAAGAATTCTTCTCGACGATACATGGAGGGGGAACAGAGTAAACGAGAGGGTTGGCAGAGGATTTGGCCCCCATCGCTTAATATAGAACTAGCGAGGGTCGGTTCCCGCCACCGGAAGATCACGTTGCACCTCCAACGTCTCTTCCACTCTCAAGCCCCCCCAGGATCTCCAACACCTGGCCCACGCCCCGGGTTCACAATGCAGCCGTCCCGAAAAAGGCCCCGGCCCACCTTGTCTTGTCGCGAATGCCGCCAAAGGAAGCTCCGCTGCGATCGGTCTCAGCCGTGCCAACAATGCGCCAAAGGACAACGTGAAAGCCTCTGCATTTTCGATACGGAACAGCCTCGCAGAGAACCAGTAAACCAGGGTTCTGCCGGTTCGAAATACCGGACACTGGAAATCAGGAACTCGGCGAATCAGCATGGGGATCTACTGCCGTCTAGCACTCAGGCGCCGCAGGTACAAGGCGGCATAATTGAAGACCTTCAAGCTCGCGTTGCATCTCTCGAGGCCATCATTCACACAGAGAGGGCGGTGCCGGAGAGGCCTAAGAACCTTGTTCATCAAGCTATCGGGACCCTCTCGGTGAAAGGCGATAGATGCAGATACTACGGAAACGGATACCGTTACGGCTTGTTCGAACGAGTCCATGGAATGGCTTCATCAATGCTCCAGCCTTCAGCAGACCCAGAGCTCTGGTCTTTGGCGAAAGAAGTCCAAGGAATGTCGAAGAGGTTGGCTGCTGATAGAGCACCGCCGCAGAACAACGGTGGCCATTCGCTTAAACATCTGCGCGATGCACTGCCGGAGAAAGATGTTTGTGGTTCTCTGCTTGACACCTACTTCGCGCTCTATGAGGAGAGACTGGTCATCCTTCATAAACCCACTTTCATGCCTTCCTACTCGTACTTCATGGACAAAGTGGATCCACCTACGACAGACAACCACGTGGAACCGCAGTTATATGCCGCAATTGGACTTGCGGCACTTCACCTCCAATCATCAGATCACCCCCACCGAGATGCAGCGAGGCAGTGGCTGCGGCTCCACCCGTTTGCCGCAATCGAAGCTTGGTCACATGCGCTTCCGAGGAGAGCACGAGCCGGACTGCCAGCCTTGCAAACACAGACATTGCTCGTCCTCTCTCAGCCGGCCAGAGGTGTACATATCCATGAATACTGGCAAAGCACGAATTCACTTGTTCGATCAGCCATGACTTTAGGCCTGCACCATGAGCCAAATCAATTTCGGAGATTTACCACCCCTCAGGCAGACCTCAGGCGAAGACTGTGGTGGAGTGTCGTGGAAATGGACCTGCGCGCCTCCACCTCTTACGGCATGCCAGCAGCCATTTCGCCAGAGGACACCGACTGCCTTCAGAGTCCTTTTCCCGATACTCTGGATGTCAACGCCTTTTTTGTCGGAACGCTTTCCGACGACCAGTTTAATATCACGCAAGACTGCCTTGCGCAGTCACTATCCAGTCGGCTAGCTTTCGCAAATACGACAAGCCGCCCAGTTCACCCTACATCACGAGCTCAGGTCACACAATTGTGGAGAGGGATTAACGATGCAACAACAGAATGCCCTCTCTTGATCGTCCCAGAGGCTGCACATATGGAATGCCGTCAAAAGACATTCATTGCCTTCTTCATTGCGCTTCACAGCAGTCTTTTGATGTCTGTCGAACTGTTTCTTGCAGCAGGGAAGACTACAAGCGCAGACTGTGTGCATGGAGCCGCAAAGCTTTTGCGGTCTCTCAACCACCTCGTACCTAATGGACAGGCAGAAAGAGCGATAGAGCCATACCTCAATCTTTTTGTCGTCGAATACATGCATGACATATACAAAGCCGTCGCAGTGGTCAGCACCTATCTCGACTCTTGCCGTAATCGGTCTGATGTTCATGACCCGGCCTTGAATCCGGATAGTCTATTCTCGCTTCTCAAATCAACCAGCCGAGTCTTCATCGAACGAGCTACATTGGAGTACATAAACTTGAAAGACATTCTATCTCTAAGCATATCTATTTCCCTTGCAGAAGCCAGGTACAGAAAGGGGGAAGAACGAGAAACTGTGCGGGAAGGACTGGTAGATACACTAGAGTCTCTACGCAATGTCCTTTCTGATTCTACAAAGGTAACCATCACTTCTTTGCATTTTAGACCAACATGTTCTTACTTGACAGTCTGACCTTGTTACCACTCGTCTCGACGCTGTAATTATCGATATGCCTTTCAATGCGATCGAGATTGCAGACGATGATGCTTTTGAAATGGGCGTAAGTCACATATTCCGCTCGAACTTCACCGCTCACTGCGTGTAGACTGCCGCCAGCTGGTCTTCAGGGGACTGGCTGATTGACCTCGACCGCACTTGGTTTTAAGTACCAAATACAGTTACTGTGGACACAACTACATATGTAGAATATGATGCCGTGTTGATCGTTATATACGTAGCCCAGTCCAATCTAAGAAAACCCCCTGTTATTCCATCAGACGAAGTGCATCAGGTTCGCATCAACTCCAAGTCACATTCACAAACGGCCTCCCGCCACAGTCGCCTCCCCCGCTCAATTCGCAATGACCGGCGTCCGCCGATCCCACTCCGCCGTCTCGCACACTTCCACCAAAAACCGCGCCACACTCCCTCTCGTCACCTTCGCAAACCACGGCGCCCCCTCCCCATGATCGCCAAACGCCCTGACCGGCACCGCCTCTCCCTCCGTCAGCATCGCCGGCCGCACCAACACGTAGTCCAGTCCGCTGCCCTTCATCTCCGCGTCCACCTGGTCGTGGTCTGCGAACTGGTATTTCATGTTCGTGCCCCGCAACACGGCGCGGAAAAGGCATAGCAGGTTTGGCGAGGATTCGGCCACGCCGAAGGCCGACATGGTCACAATCTTGGTGACGCCGTGCTGCCGCATGGCGGCGGTGACGTTGGCGTGCGAGTCGGCCATCATGCGGGGCGGGGCGACCGGCGCCGCGAAGGGGCTGTCGGAGGTGCGAGCTGCGTTTAGGGTGACAAGGACAGCGTCAGGGCGCATGGGGTGGAGGAAGGAGGAGGCGATGTCGGAAGGGGAGAGAGGTGTGCCTGTAGTGAAGAGGGTTAGCGGTGCTGTTGCTGAGGGGATGAGAAGAACGGTGGCCTACCTTTGGCGACGTAGAGGCCTTTCTGGGCGCCGAGGGATTCGGGGTTGCGGACGAGCGCTGTGACGGTATGGCCGCGTTGGAGGGCGTTGTCGATGACCATTTGGCCGGTGCGGCCGCTTCCGCCGAGGATATAGAGATGCATGGTTGGGGTTGTTTGAGGGGCGCTCGGATGGATGAATATAAAGGCTTGGCTTGACTGAAGTTTTCAGGGAAGTCTGAGTCCAGTGATTTGGTTGAACTGCTGATGGTCCATCCACTGATGTCGAGAATCGTAGTCCATATATAATATCAACTTCTCCGGATCCGAATGGTCGTCGGGTCCGAAGCCTTCGGATCCGGAAGTAAGCGCTAACGTTTTATGGTAATCTAACCTCTGGTATATAAAATCCGCTCTTCCTTCAAGTCAACAGGTATCCCACAGATCTGCAATCCTCTCCACCGTATCACTTTTCTTAAAAGCACATATTCAACGCTCAAAATGTCTTCCCCACTCACTTCCGACATCGCCATCATCGGCGGCGGCCTCGCCAGCCTCACCCTCGCCCTCTCCCTCCACAAGCGCGGCATCCCCTCCATCATCTACGAAGCGCGCCCCGAATCCGCCTCGACCCCAGGCGCGCTCATGCTCTCCCCCAACTCCCTCCGCATTCTCGACGACCTCGGCATCTACGCCGAGATCCGCCCCCACGGCTTCTCTTTCCAAACAGTGACCTTCAAGAACGACCGCGAAGAAACCACCGACGCCTACCACCTGGGCAGCGCGTCGCAATACGGCTACGACTGCCTGCGCGTCTACCGGCAGACGCTGCTCGCCCTGCGCGCCGCCGCATCGCGCGCCGGCATCCCGATCCACTACTCGCACAAGTTCTCGCACGTCGTCGAAGACGGCGGCAAAAACGGCGCCATCACCTTCGCCCTCGCCGACGGCCGCGGCACGCGCACCACCTCGCTGCTCGTCGGCGCCGACGGCATCCACTCGCGCATCCGCACGCAGGTCGTCGCGCCCGGCGCCGCCGCGCAGTACCAGGGGCGCGTCGCCATCACGTACGCGACGCCGTGGGAGCGCGCGCGGCTGCCTGAAGGCTATCCCTGCCCGGTGTCGATTCACGGGGCGGCAGGCGCGTTCGTGCTGGCGCCGCAGAGCCCGGATGGGAAGGCCGAGTTGCTGGCTGGGACGCAGGTCGCGTTTCCCGAGCAGGATCGCGACGGGTGGGAGGCGCTGGGGGCGGATAAGGAGAGGTTGGCGCGGATGATTCGAGAGGGGTTGGAGGGCTGGACGCAGACGCCGAGGGGTGCGTTGGCGGATATTCCGGTCGAGACGTTGGGGATTTGGCCGTTTTATTCGGTGCCGAGGTTAAGGAGTTGGGCGTCTGATGGGGAGGGCAGGGTGGTAGTGCTGGGGGATGCGGCGCATGCGATTCCGCCGACGGCCGGCCAAGGGGCCAGTCAGGCGTTGGAGGATGCGGTGACGTTTGCGGAGGTTGTAAGTATGGGGAAGGTTGGGGACGAGTGGAGGAAGGCGTTGGGGAAGTGGCAGGAGTATCGACAGCAGAGGGTGGATAAGGTGTTGAAGCTCACTTTCCAGTTGAATAACACACGATTGCCGGCGGAGGAAAGGGCGAAGTTGAAGGATGGGGAGATGTGGCAAAGCAGTGGGGAGGGGGAGCTTGCATGGTTGTACTCTGCAGACATTGTGAAGGAGTTGCAAGAGTTTTGTCGCACTTAATGGTTAGTATGTGCCTCTAGTATTTGGCAACCGAGATATTTTGTCTTATTTTAGTTCTTACGACGCAGTTATCTTCCACCGATTAGATCATGAGCTTCTCTTGAAACCTATCCTGGCAAATCCGACGGCGCTGAGAAGGCAAATACCTCATCGTCCTTTCATGCCCTGGCATATCATCTATCGCTGCTTAATTCGATAAGGAAGACTTCAACCAGAGATTATATAGATTTTCGAGGAATGGGGTGCCCGCACGGGAACCGGCGCGGTGCCAAGGTTCTCACTTGCATATGCAGGATCGGTCTCGGCCTCCGCTTTCACCTTTGCTTACGCCACTCGACCTGTCACAAATTCTTGGAACATCTTGGAATGCCCTCATCTAGGGCTCTTCATCTACCATGGTGTCGCTCGGTGCTAACCTTCGGTTGCCTCATTTTTCAATCAGTCCATTTACCTTCTGTGATTGCGTCTTTGGCTGCCATTTCCCATTATACGTCAATCTTGCTTAAAGTGATT
Organism: Macrophomina pseudophaseolina; assembly: GCA_022204955.1. Taxonomy (NCBI): domain Eukaryota; kingdom Fungi; phylum Ascomycota; class Dothideomycetes; order Botryosphaeriales; family Botryosphaeriaceae; genus Macrophomina; species Macrophomina pseudophaseolina. Next base: position 25,890 of record JAJJID010000405.1, on the reverse strand, counting down.
GTCATCAGTCACTTATCTCGGATAAGAAAGTACGGAAATGTGGCTCTATAACTTCCGAAGTAGCAAATACCAATAACATGACCTTTGTGTCCGCTGCAAACGGTCTGAAATGTTTGAGGCTTGCCCTGAATCATTGAACACGATGGTTTAGCGAGTTTACTTGTCCGCTAATTGCGCCCAGCCTTGCGGAAGCTTGAAGCGGTGTTCGTATACCGGTTAAAATCATCGGAGCCGTTGTCAGCAAGATCCCTGTTCTTGCAGACAACTGCACATGTACCAATTTTTGACAGAATACCCTCGTCGAGCTCTAGTCAGGTCGTGGCATCAATGAGACCCAGTAGAAGAAGCCTTAATATTGACCAGTGTCCACGTCAGCATCTCTCTGTAATGTCATCCTTGCAGATATCTTGTGTTTAGTCGGTCCAATGACATTGCGGAGTATAGGCTGCGACTCGATCGTATTGAGACGCTTGCAGCACATTACTGACGATCAACGCAGGTAGTAGCCAATCGTACGTGCTCGTCCTGCTGCTTTTCTATGCGTTGGCAGCGTTCGGGCAGCATCAATCTTATATCTCTCACACGTTAGTCCGTATGGCTTGAGGACAAAGCGGTTCCTGCAAGAAGGCACACATCGAGTCTGTCATCTCCCTCTTCCCCGAGGCTGGTCAACCACTACAGTAGGTCACTATCTGGAACTCGTCAATTATGTCTTCTGTCAGATCTTCGTCGTATCGATTCTGCAGTGATGAAGGAGATGACGACGTACCACATTCGATGGAACCTTCGGTTCTGTGTTCTCCAGACCCCGCGAGTCGAAACTACACGCCGGTTGTGAAGTCTAACTCACATTCTTCGGAACTGCGACAAGCTGAAGCACCAAGAGAGGAACTGATAAGGGCGGATTTTTGCGAATACCTACTCGCTGAACTCAACTCTAGAGCTCACAAGGCACGTCTTGAAGATATCATCCGGGCTAAACTGCCCTATGACGAAGGGAGCGTTACCAGTGAAACTATCCAAGCCACAGCAGCGGCATACGCAAGGACTATTGAGAACAGTTTCGAACAACAACTCGCAGGCCACCTATCTACGGCTCGCCATGCTTCGTGGAGGGACGAGCTACCCACCCGTCCACTCTACACCCCACAGGATTATACCTCATTCCTTGGGCCTTTCGTGAACCAGTCCCTCCCGTCATTCTACCATGCTGATGACCCTGCTGTACAAAGGATTGCATCTCGGGCAGCCGAATGCATGGCCCAGGCGTCAGACGTGCCGCCTGATCTGGTTCCTGGGTTGGCAAAACTGGCATTGTACGACTTCGTCATTTTCTGCGGTAGGTTTAATCCCTCGACAACGCCGCAAGCTAGATTGGAGGACTAACGAAAGTCATAGACAACAGCGGATCAATGACTGAGGAAGACCGCATACCAGCTCTGCGCGACACCCTGGACAAAGTTGCCAATATCGCCACCAGACTGAGCGACTCTGGCATCTCCGTCCGTGTCCTAAACCATACTGCACAATGGGACAATCTGAGTGATTCACAACACATAAAGCGATGTATGGACACCATTGAATACTCCGGAGATACGCAGCTCGGGACGAAGCTTTGGAACAACGTCTTGCGGCCCATGATCGTGGACAAAATCATTGCTGGCACGTTCACCAAGCCTGTCATCATCGTCATCATTACAGACGGTGAGGTAAGTCGCTGTCCTCTGGATATGTTGACTATAAAGTAATGATGCAGATACTCATTCATCTACTGTGCATTCTATAGCCGACGAACGAGGTACCCACTACGTTGCGCGACTTCATCTATCAATGCGACAAAAACTTGCAGGACAAAGCTTCCGTTGCATACCTTATCTCCCGCGTCGGGACTAGCGAACGCGCACAGAACTTCCTGAATGATCTACGTAACGATCCATACATTGGCGAATCCGTCTACGCCGCAGAAGCGGACTTGGCTCTGACGCGAGAAGTCTTCCAGAGAGTGGCGGGTGACAGTAATTACTTGGCAAACGTGAGTCTTGTTTTCCGCAGCGATGCTTCGAGAATACACTGACAGTCAATGTCGTTGGAAGCTGGTGAAGCTCTTCCTTGAAGCACTTCATGTTCGCACCAGGCAGTAGGAAGCGCAGAATCAGCTATTTGAACAGGAGCAATACCTATAAATTGATCAGTGAGCGTATATTTTACGGTGGAGACGATGAACCACGTACCCAGGGCCGTTTGCGGAGGCACAGAATGCGTTCTTGCCGCCGCATTCGCCCTTGCAATCATCAAGCCTGGAGCAGGTCTTTGGGGATCTGTAAGCGTCACTCGCGCCTGGTGAGCCTGTGCGCCATTCGTCCCGCACAATCTTCCACTCCACGCAGTCGCGGAAGAAGGCTCCACCTTGTTTCCACCAATGTTTTCCGTTTGCGGCAGTGTCGCCTATAGAAGCTAATCGTCAGCAATTTTAAGTCTTTTCGCCTAATATGCTAGGCGAAGGCCGTAGGAAATAAGTACATACAGAGGTTGACCGCGTTCTGAAGCCAAGCCTTGCAGATCTTCTTCGCATTCTCCCTGTCATTCTTAAAGTCAAGCACAGGGCAGTTCTTCGCATCTCTCCACTTGAGCGCAACGTATATCGGATCGGTGACCTTGTTATTGTAGTGTAAATCGATCACGCCGTCGTCACCGGGTATGTTGCCGGACGAGAAAATACGAGCTTTCTGGGCCGCATAATCGCAGAACCGGTCGATCGCATCGTCCATTGAGTCAAGCGTTGTGAAGTATGTTGGGTTCCCTTGGTCTTTGCGGGTACCACAGGTAAGAAGGCCCAGGTCGACGTACCGCGTCGGCGCAGCTGCCGATGCGTCCTCCTGTTCTGCCGTGGTGAACTTGAAGCTGGCTGTTCCGCAGTCCGCATCGAAGCTGCCAGCAGAAGTGAATGTGTGGCTGTCGTATGAGCCTTGAATATGTAAGCTTGAAGGGTTTCATCGGAGAGCGCGCGTACAAGACTTACAACTTGACACGCCTGTAAATCTGTTGAAGACATCTTCGCAGTTATTGCTACACAGGCCATCATTCTTCTTCCACTCGAAGTGGAACTTGAAGCCGGCGTATCCGTTCCAGTTACCATCACCCACGTCATTATTCGTAAGATCCGTACTTTTATCTTCGCTCAGGTCGAAGTCTTTGCAGAACGAGGACACAAGCCTGAAAAGCACAATGTCAGCCTCAGAAGAGAAATCTAAACACTCAAGAGTCATAGCAGAGACCTACCCCTTATAGAGACCCCTTTCCAAATTCAGACGACTTTTATCATCGCAGACAGGACTGGATTCACCCTTGTCGCTCAGCAGTCCATCAAGTATTTTTTGTTGCTGGTTCCAAAGATCCCTGACACCGGGATAGTACCACGGAGTAATGCGGCCAAGACACATGCATCCCCTCCATCTCCCCTACACTTCGTCAGCAACAGAAATTCCAGTTCACATCTCAGAGGACTAACAAACTTACTGAAGTGCATATATTCCTCTCCGACCCCTCACACCTTTCACAAAGCGGGGCGTTGATCCCCGATGGCGCCCCCTTCGGGCACACCCTCGTCTCATCCTCCTCTTCGTCATCATCGCCCTCATTCCTATCCTCAACGATCAATTCCTCCTCGATGACGAGCTCCGACAGGTCATTCACCAGCTGCACGCAGAAGTCGTACACGCCCCACCACACGCCCTCGGCAATGAGGTCACGGAATCGAGGCGCGACGTCCCGGAACTCGGGCAGCGAGGCGGCGAACGCCTGCACCGACTCCAGGGAAGCCTGCTGCGCGGCGTCATGCAGCGCGGGGAGCCGCTGCGCCGCTTGCAGCGCCAGAGCGTTGAGCAGCTGCGTCGGCGCGGCCATGGGCAGGACGAACTTCGCCACGTCGGTGACGGTGGTCATTCCGGGGCCGGGCCCGCGCTTCGCGTGCGCGGCGGTGTCCTTGCACCGGCCGGTCTGCCGGATGAGCTGCTCGAAGAGATCGGCGGTGTCGGGCGGGAGGGAGACGAGGATGTCGCCCTTGTGGTGGCCGCGCGCGTCCGCGGCGAGGGTCGTGATGCTGGCGGATGCGGTGGTCGATGCGGTGAGTGAGGTAAGCGGTAGGGGAATGGTGATGGGTGAGACATCATCCGAGGCGGTCATGATCACGATGTCGGAGTGGGACTGCGTCTTTAATTGGATCTCGGCGATGGCCGAAGACTTCATATGGAAGCCGACTGAGCTGTCGTCATGATGCTCAGTAGTAATCGCGGAGGCTATCCAGACGCTGAGAACTGCGATGCCAGCAGCGATAATGCTGCCGATCTGTCTCTTCGCCAGGTCATACTGGCGGCCTTGGTTGATGTCTTGCATTAATTGAGCCGTGCAATCCGCTGTGAAACCATTCGCGCATTTTTCGTTCGCTGTTCTCCGAAGGCTCTTGGCAGTGTCTGGCCCAAAAAAAACGTCGACTCCTGACTCTGGTATTTTACCACTGATGGCAGTTGGAATAATGAGAACCTGATTTTTCGTCGGTGCTATTGAAGGATCCTACAGCAGTGTCAGTAATGGCAGAAGATGCTGCGGTAAATTATGGTCCTAAGAAATCAAGCGTTACTTACAGAGGACTTTATGTAATTGGATCGAGGTTGGAGCGTAACTGTGGGGCTCAGAGCATCAGCACGAGCTGTGATGGAGGGCGCCAACTGGTCAAGGGCAGCCCATGCTGAACTGAAGAGAGCAGTATGCAAGATGATGATCCTCATATTCTAAATATTGGGCGGTTTTATCGACATTTGGTGGTTCAGTGGGTGAGAGTCCTGCTTCGCATTATAAACGTCGTCGTATGCGCTCAAACGGCAGAACAACCGCAATGCAACATTGCAACATACGAGTGTTCTCGAAGTTGAAACACAAAAGGCACCACCAACAATGGCTATTTTCTATAATTTGGATACGACGCCAAGGACGTTGGTTGTGGGTCTGTTGCAAGGTGGAAGAGGTACCGCCGTGCTAAAAAATTCCACGCCGCACCTAATGGCCGCCCGCCCAACATGTTGGCTGCGGCGAAGGTCAAGGCAGTTCTCTTGTTATTGGCTTGTTTCTGCCATAAAATCATGCAAGGCTCACTCCGCACCGCTCATGAAATCCCCTTAATATGGTTGGATCCCCAAGCATGGAATATTTCCTTCAGGAGTATGCAATTGGGAGGCACGAACATCTTTGTACCAAGGGCTTCAGCGCCTGTAGGAACCAACTTTGTATTCAGCTGCCTAGAGGATGTCTCGATCCTCTGTGGTGGAGCATGGGCAGGGATTGATCATACCGTAGATAACAAGATACCTCAAATACCAGTTGTTTCCACCACCATGTGGAGCGCTGATCCCCTTGAACCAGACCTAAACAGATCGACCACAATGCAGTTTCTTGATATTACTTTTTTATTTCTCATTGCCCAACTACTCCAACCAGTGCTCACGTGCAAGATTGATGCTACCTGCAAAGATCAGGACGCAGAACTAATGCGAGATGCGATCGTCCAAGCTTTTGACATGGCACGTCAGTCATTAGACGCCCTTGAGAACTGCCGTCAGGATGTCAATGTTAAGCATCTCATTAAACTACTGTTTTGTGAAGAGGGCTAGGACCCTGCCACCATCGATATGACAAAAGTCATGTCGTCCTTTACCGGCATTTTGCAAATGGAGCAAGAGAACCCCAACGCAGACACGGAGGACACATCAGGCGAGGTTGTAAGTGGGGCCTAGTCGCCAAAGCGAGAAATGGAACAAACGGTGCTGACGAGTAGCTGGGTGGTCTATTGCGACCTTGAGTCCAGAATTCGGAAGAACAATCAAGGAATGTGGGTTGAAACATGTGGGTCCATATCCAGGTAATGGGGGCTTGGGCGGATCTGCTAACAGCAGGTATCGTCCAGCAATCAACAAGGTGATTAGCGAGCCACCCGACCACAACTTGAGCGAATGCAGAGAAACACTTGACTTTGAGCTCGCGTTTACCTGGAATCCCACCCGGACAACATGGGAAATACACGATGCAGCCGGTGAAGTGGTGGGTTACGGTAGCAGAATGCATGCCTCCCAGATCAACATTTGCCCTTGGTTCCTTGAATGGGCTCGACGTGCCCGCTACAAGGTGAGATGTATCCTTTTCGGTTCAAACTTAACAAGGCTTCTAACTACATTCACAGACATGGAAGGACGTTCGAGTCAAAACACGCCTGGCAAAGTGGATCATACCACTGGTGGAAAAAGGGTGGTGGTTAACTCCGTTCGACGCGACCAATCTCCTGGACAAGGTCATGTTACATGAGCTCACACACACCATTGCCGGAGGAGAGGCCGAAGACGTAAGTCAGCCCGGCTGGCTAGATAAAGTTGGAAGAGGCTGACTTCGCAACAGGTATCAGACGGCTTCGAATTGGACCTTCCTTTTCGTGCCGCCTACGGCTGGAAGGACGCCAAAAGGCTCGCAAAAATGAAACAAGGCCCACCTCGGAAAGAAACCGAACGTGCAAATAGTAACGCTGACACGCTTGCTCTATTTGGAAGTGGTAGGTTGCCCGGCCGTTATTGGAGTATCCAGGACTAACTCATTGCAAGCTATCCGATTCCTCAACGAGGATCCCGCAAAATATGTACAGGACAATGGATTTATCACCGAGACCAGCCCCAACACCGCTAGGAACGCTCCTAGCCTCAAGCTCATGTACCCGAGGTTGACGGTCCCCGTGCTGAATCCTGTGTTCGAGGGCTTTCTAACGCGAATTCGGGAGGCGAGTGCAGCGGAGACTCATGCATACTGAATCCCTGAGTCTACTCGAACTTCCTGAATCTTTTTTACAGGGGAAGGTTTGTCTCCTATGCTGTATTTAATCATCGGCATGCGTTGTGTAGAAGCCAATACCGTGTTTTACTCGCTTCGAGAGCACAAAAGGAACGGACCCGAGGCGGGCTTTCACTGTGTCGCTCAGGTTCACCGTAATGACGACGTTGAACTTCTCGGCCGAGATGATCTTGAGTGGATCCAGCAGGAAATAGACTGAGTCGTCGTCAATGGTATCCATTCTGCCGGGAATGCGAGGCCAGATCGCCAGAGTGATATGGAGATCCTTAAGGCCTCTCATAGATGCCAGCGCGTGACAGGCTTCGGGCCAATGAGCCATATAGTCAGGTGGGAAACGGCGATGCTTGTGGGAAAAGTCTGGCCGAATTGGGCAAGCAAATGCTGTGCTGAAATGAATGTTGCGTATGAGTTGAAGTCGGTGTGGAAGGATCACTTTGGGAAGTAACGAAAGGCTTTTCGCCCGTCGCATGCTGAATGTATTGCAAGTGTATATAACGTCAATAGCCTCCATATAGCTTGTCCCCGTTAGCGTCGGGGACATGTTGTGGGAGTTGAGACGTATGAGGGATAGGTGTTATTTACCAACATCAGGCGACAGGCAAGAAGAAGTGACAAAAGCCTCTCACTATCATGCGGTTCAAGAAGAGTCCACGTCCATCGAGTGCGTTCTTCCTCACTCCAACTCACTTTCCAACATTCGTGTCGGAAGCCCAGTTTTTCGTCCGGCTCCGGGTCGAAGCAACGGGAGTGCTTAAGAATGCCGTCGGCAGGCTCGAGGTGCAAAAGCTCGTGGCCCAGAACTTTCTCATACACCAAGACCCTGATCTCCGGTGGAATTCGGGTAATGAATGACGATTGCAGCTGAGGATGATCAAGGATTTCTTGCGTGAGCGCACGTGGTCTTGTTACCGGCAGAGGGTACTGGGGCTGTTCCAACAATGAAGGCGTGTGATATGTATCCATGAGCTTCGGAGACGAGGGTTTATTTACAGGGCGGGAGATCGCGTGCCTGCTGTTGAACCAGCGGAAAACCATAGCGGCCCGGTGCTGAAGAAAGTGTGTAGATACGAGTGAGTGGGTGATATGAGGGTGAAGGCTCCGAATGATTCGCTTGCAGCCTATGCTTAGACTAGCGCAAGGCAACAATTTGAGGCTAAACATAGAACTACGTAGGGGCCACGAAATAGCCGCCGGAGAAGTATCAAACCAGCTAAAAACGAGGCTGCGCCTCTCATTCGCAGTCCCGGGTCCTCAGCGCTCGATCGCCCACTCCTTGTGCGAAAATCGAAGCGGGGGCCTGAAGAAAATGGTGGCGCATGTCGCCCGACGCCGAGAAAGAGCATTCCTGCCTCTTAAGAGCTCGCGTCTGATAACAATCTGTGGGTTTAGGAACGTTTTATAGCACGATCTTGCACACTACCCTTTTGTACTAGTAGCGAGAATTTGTTCTGTCGAGATCTTGAAGTGTTTGATTCTAGTTCATTTTTCACATTATGTCCTGTCATCCTGCCTCTTCTTGGTGTGATTGCGGCGTTAGCGGCCCACACCAGCACTTCATCCATATAGGGCTCCAGGCTTCCCTCCGGCGGACGGCAGTGTGAGGTCGCCATTCCATCTTTTGTATATATCATCTCACAGGCACAAAATTTGCGGAATGGCTCCATTGAGCATACTCAATCTTTGAATTCTGACTTCTGTTCCCCTCCCTTCATCTGCTGCCAGGCCAGGATGGGACTTCCTGACTCATTAACCATTATGGCCAAGACCATTCTCGCTACACCGGACGGGTTTCTGCAGACGGCATTGCCAAGGGAGCTATTCTCTCTACCGACCCTCTCCACTTTCTCTTCGGCCCTCTATGCAATCTATCAAAGCACCTTACACTCTCCCCAGCGTTCCAAAGGCTATCTGCTGCCAAGCTGACATGATTCTGGACACTGAAATAGATCGACTAATCTCCCCTTCAGTGCTTGGCGGCACAGTTTTCGTATTATAACTTGTCCCGAACCTTCTGCATGTCGTCTCTGCCAAGGTGTTCTGGGCGCTCACCCCGCTTCTTCAGCGATTTAAATGTGTATTAGTGCCGAGGAATGAAGCTTCTGTGCAACGCTTAAAGGATGGGAGGAGAAGCACAAAAGCATAGTTTTGCACTGAGCAATGAGAGATGATGTACATGGCATGGCTGTCGCTGATTCTTTACCATGAGACTTGAGTACATTGAAGGCATCTACGTCACTGGGACTGCTCACGTTTCTCATTAATGGAAAGGCGCGCTAGACTCCGGCTATCCGCTCGCATGGGTACATGCATTTAGCGATTAATTACGTTGGAACTACAGATGGACTTCCTTACTTTTCCTGTGCGTTCATTTTCACTCTGGCCACCTGTTTGGTCCCAGTAACTAACTCTAAAGGCAAGGAATTCGAACAAATTGGTGTGGAGAAGACGACCTTAGCGAGAACTGTCAGATTCGAGGAAATATGGTATAACAACGACTTCATATAGACGTCCTGGAGCGTAGATTGACGTCTCAATGTATTTCCTGAACACCTTGTAAAAAGTCGAAACGCTTATTCGAACACCGCACAAGACGGTCTTTTCCCACCCGGATTTCTTAACCGGAATCCGCCAAGTCTACGGGAATGAGGGGAAAATTCCAATGAAAAGCTTTGTTGCAGCGGGTTCCCCAGCTGAATGCGGGGTTAATCGAACAGTCAGTGAGTGCATGAGATACGCGACCATAGCAATCTACATTAGAGTTTAAACTTTCTATGCCCTCAGGAGTCGGTAGAAGACATTGCGAATGGTGTTACATACTGTGCAACCAACCACCCATACTCGTCAAAGTAATCTGAAATCACTGTGATCATGCGAAGGTGGAAGAAGTACCGCGCCGCACCAAGAAATTCCGTGCCGCACTCCGAGCTGAGAAACAACTGCCAGCCCAACATGTTGGTTGCGGCAAGGCTTAAAGCAGTATATCTGTGATTGGTCTAATTCAGCCCTGCTTGATGACTGATGGAGACCCACTTTTTCAGGCGGCGTGGTTAGGAGCCAAGGCTAAGGTTCCTTCCTGTCTAAGCATGCTGTTGGGAGACAGGAAGACCCCTGTTGCAGGATTATGGGGCTCTTGAAAGCCAACCTTGTACTCAGGTGCCTAACGAGTATCTGGACTAAATGGGAGGAATCAAGGAAACGGCACTGTTGGCCCTATCTCGCCCAAGGCCTCAAATACTGAGAGAGATTTCTCTTAACGCTGAACAATCCGCAAGACGTCCTCACTTCCTACATCCGAGTCCACCCCCAGCTGCCAAAATGAGCTTTCTTGAGTATCTATCTGCACTTTTGGTACCCTCAATTCTCCACCCTGTATTTGCGTTCAAGATCGATGCTACTTGCAAGGGTCAAGATGCAGAGATGATGAGAGACGCCGTAATTCAGGCTATCGACATGGCGCGTCAGTCAAGAGACGCTCTTGATCACCGACGCGATGATAACAACGTCAGGCGTTTGATTTAGCTCCTTTTCTGCGAAGAGGGCCAGGATCCGGCCACCATCGACATGTCGAGAGTGAGAAAAAGTTTCAATGGAATCCTAGATATGGCGGACGAGAACAAAAACGCAGATACAGAGGACTCGCAGGCCGATGTTGTGAGTGGGAATGCGCGTCCGAATACCTAATGGCATGGCTGTACTGATACGAAGACAGGTAATTTATTGTGATCTGGAATCTAGGATCAAAAAGAATGATAGGGGGGAGTGGGTGGAGACATGTATGTCCATTTGTGCTTCTATTAGTGCGCACAGTGGCTCTGCACTGGCCAAAACCCCCTCCAGCCGTTAACCAGGTCATCAGCGACCCTCCGGACCATTCACTAAGCGAATGCAGGGGGACTTTGGATATCACATTAGCGTACACATGGGTCCCAGATCGAACTACATGGGAGATAAAGGATGCAGATGGTGTCGTTACGGGCTACGGGGGTAGAGCGCATGCTTCACAAATCACCATTTGCCCATGGTTCCTCGAATGGTCCCGTGGTGCCCGTTACAGAGTAAGTACTTGATTGGATCGTCCATGAGCATGGTAACAGAAGCATTTCTGATCAAGACGACAGACCTGGGAGGATGTCCGAGTAAAAAACGAAACTCGCGAAGTGGGTGATGCCGCTCGTGGAGAAAGGGTGGTTGCTGACGCCGTTCGACGCGACCAACCTTTTGGATAAGGTCATGTTGCATGAGCTCACGCACACTTATTCCGGCGAAAAAACAGTGGATGTATGTTCTTCCACATGGCTCTATGGTGTGACGTAAGATTAACATTACTAAAGGTCTCAGACGGATTTGTGATGTCCCTGCCTTTCCAGAGCTGCCTACGGCTAGAAAGCTGCAAAGCGCCTGGCGAAAATAGAGCAAAAGAAGCAGGGTAAAGACCAGTGTACAAAAAATAATGCTGACAGCCTTTCCCTTTTTGGAAGCGGTAAATATTCCATTTCACTTATAACGTACGTGGGCGCTGACTGATTTTTTGCAAGCCATCCGATTTCTCAATGAGCAGCCTCCGAAATACGTAAAGAATAACGGATTCGTTACCAAAACCAGCCCAAACTTCGCCAAGAATGCGCCTCGCCGCGAGTTAAGGTACCCGAGTTCTCCAGCTCCTATTTTCAGCCCTACATTCGAAGGATTCATCACACGACTGCGTAAGGTGCATGCTAAGCAAACTAATATGCATTAGATAGAACGATTTCGAGGCTCTCTTTCATAGCAGCAGGCGTATATACGTGTAAAAAACAAATAAAATCCGCATTAGCCTTCAGTCATCGCTGTGTGCTGCCTTCTTGCCAATACCAGGTCGATTTCGCTTCGAAAGGACGAACGGGGTGGGCTCGAGCCTAGCTTAGAGCCGTTGCTAATCTCAGCCGTAACAATAACATTAAAACTGTCTACCTTAATGCTCTTCAGTGGCTCCAGCAGGATATAGAGACTCTCCTCATCGACAGTGGCCTTGTCCTCGGGATGTAGACCCCAAACGGTGAGAGTAATTTTAAGCTTCTTCAAGCCCTTCATACAAGCTAGAGCTTGACACGCTCCAAACCAATAGGGCAAGTAATCAGGGGGAAAGCGACGGTAGGCCTGGACGAAATCTGTCCGGAGCGGGCACTCGAATGCCGTGCTAAAGTAAATAGCGCGTATACGATGAAGCCGATAGGGAAGGATTACTTTTAGAAGCAATAACAGGCTTTTAGCACGTCGCATACTAAATATATTACACGCGTAGAGAATATCAACAGCTTCCATATATCTCGTATTCGTTAGACAAATTAAGATAAAGAGGGCAAGGACTATGTATTTACTCACACAAGGCGACAAGTGAGAAGAAGTAACAAAATATGTTCATCTTCACGTGGTTCGAGTATAGACCATCCTAGTTTAGCTCTTTCCTCCTTGCTTCAACTCGCTTTCCAGCATTCGTGTCGAAAATCGAGCTTGTCTTCGGGGTCCGGGTCGAAGCAACGGGAGTACTTCAGTATGCTATCGGCGGGTTCGAGGTGCAGGAGATCATGGCCCAAAACGTACTTATATACCAACGCCCTGATCTCCGGAGGAATTCGAGTGATGAACGTAGACTGATGCTGAGGGTTGGCACGGTCCTCTAGCGTGAGCGCACGCTGTCTCGTGCGTGGGAGAGGATGCTCCAGCAGTTGCGGTGATGAAGGCGCATCGTAGGTATGCTGGAATTCGGAAGACGTTACATCACCAGGACTTCGGCCCGTGTGAGGCTTGAACCAACGGAAAACCATGGCAAACAAAATTGTGGTGAAGGTTTGCAGATGACAGTTGATGAACAATGGGAGGATTAAAGCGACCAGGGCGACTCGGTTGCGGTCCATTACCGGACTAGCGCCAGGCGGCAACACGCTATATATAGAGTCGCATGGGGGCCACGAAATAGCCGCTGGACGAAAATATAAACTGTTGGATACGGAAGCTGCGCCTCCCATTTATGCTCCTAGCGCGTCTGAGATTTTTACCTATCTGCTGGTCAACGACGAAGCGGGGAACTCGTAAATAGCGGTGGCGAATATCGTGCCATACTAATAATGAAAACATGTCAGCGACTGCGGGAGCGAAGCGTCGGGTAGGAAACCTGCGGTGTTGGAAAAAACCTCATCCCGCACGGCTCTTCCACGCTTCCACGCGTCCTTCTCCTGGTCCTGATTCTGATTTCTGTAGCAATGTTCTATTCAGATCTATCACAGGGGTCCCAAGAATTTATTCTGCGTCTTGAGGCATTTTAATCGGTGAGTTAAGTATGGATCCACGGGTCATCAGTCTATCTCTTGCATTTATCATTTTGAAGATACGGCGACCAGAGATTGCCCTTCTCAGAACAGGCTCATTTTGGATTTCAGCTTCTGTATCACCTCCATTCGCCTACTGCCAACCAGAATAAGCATTCCTGACACAGCACACACTTTGTTCGAGACCATCCCCATCTAGTTGGACTATGGCCACGCACGGCATTGCCGAGGTCGCTCTGTGCTTATTCTCTCTATATAAATAATTCTGTGTGTATTTAATCTATCAAAGCACCCTATAATTTCTCGCATGAGTGCTAAGGCCGTGTGCTGCTTAGCTGGTATGATTCTGGATGCTGGAGCAAATCGTCACACTTCTACTCCGGTCCGTCGCGGTACATTTCTCGAGCCTGCAACTTTCCCAGAGGTCCCTGCTTATTCTCTCTACCGTATTGATCTGAGGTCTTACCCTGCTTCCGCCTTTGGCAATGAATAACAGACCCGGAACCGTTGCCTATCGGATCCGGTGTCGCAGTCAGGAACGATTGCACCCCCGCAGATTTTCCGGTCTTTGCTAGTGCTGAGGAATAAATTTTTTATTCAACGTTGGAAAAAGAGTCAAAGGAACACAGGGTGATAAATTTGTATTGGGTTATAGGGAAGATTATTTTCAGGGCACAGTTGTCCGTCATGCTTGCCATGAGGTTTAAGTTCATTTGAGACATTTATACCACTGCGGCTGCTTGAGTTTTTTATTGATGGGAAGACACGCTAGGCTACGGCTATGCATTCGCAGGGACATTAGCGTTCAGAAAAATAATTACATGGGGACCCAGATGGACTCCTTTACTCTTTTCGCGCGCGCATGCGCACTGTGGCTACCTGCTCGACCCTAGAGGCTTAACTCAAGGACAATAAATTAGAGTAAAGTGAAGTGGGGAAGACGACCGCAATAATAACCGTTAGAGGGTGCGATATGTCGTCCAACAACGACTGCATATGGACATATCGGAACAAGTCTAAGCGTGTTTGCTGAAACCGCACAGGATGAACTTTTCCCCCGAATTGTGACCGGAATCCGCCAAGTCTACGGAAATGAGGGGAAATTTCTCACGAAACACTTGGTTGCAGCAGCGTTACCTGCCGAATGCGGGGTCAATTGAACAGCCAGTGAGTGCATGAGATTCGCAGCCCTGGCAATCTACCTACATTAGAGTTTGAACTCTCCGCGCTCTCGCAAGTTGGTGAAAGACATTCAGAAAGATGGTTACAATCGCGCAACTGACCACCCATGCTTGTCAAAGCAATCTAAAATCACTGTCAAAGTCACAGGCTTCAGTTTTCCGAGAAGTCTCACCACCTGGCAGGGCCAGTTGTGCACCACTGCGCAACGTGCACATCCTCTTTCTCCAGGTCTCGGCACCTGTAGCGGCATATACCCCAGCATGCAGCAGCCAAACCTTATAGCTCCCGGGCTTCGTGGCTTTTATTTTGCCTAGATATATGCAAGTTGGCATGGTTTGCCTGATCCATTACCGGTATCAATTATAGATATGTCTCCAAGTTGCATGACCACAGCTGCACAGTTATTGATGCCGACCAGATCCGTAGTATCAACACCTTTTTTCCCAAAAGGGCCAGTAAAATCTGCACAAGATGCAAAAAGAATATTTTCAAGTGCTCATGAAAGCCTGTACGTGGTCAGTATTCCGAAGCTGGCATTGAGCGCGTGTTCCAAGTTGGGGCAGCCGCAGCACGCCAATGATTCTAGTGCTTTCGACCCAAAAAGAGCCCTACACCTTTATGTCACCGACCATCCAAGCTTCTACGGAGAGAGATGGGCAAGCGGTAAGCACCGAGCACCAAACCGCAGCTGGCAGGGATGGTGGCGCAGGCTTTACTGCAAATGCGCCAGTCGTAAACAACCGATCCTCCTTGATCACGAATTCCCCCATAAATTAAGTTTGTTACAAGGAGCACTTCCTAGCTGAGTATTTTCCAATGAAAAGTCTCTCAAAACCAAGCCTATCCTGACATGCCAGGGGCTTTCCTAGACTTCCATTAAGGTACGTACCAGCAAGCTCTTCCGATCGCCTGCCGACTAGATGAGAAGTAGTGCTAGATGGTCGGAGGCCGTTAGAGCTTTGCACCTGTTTGTGGTTATGCTTCTTGGCCTTACCGGGCGTGTTTTGGGTGAATAGCAAATATTATCAGCCATCCATTAACCCCTTCGGAGAACTGATCCACATCACTGCCAGAGTGGCCTTCTTAACGAGAATCACTTCCCGCATGACGGCATGAATTTATCACGGGCATTGTGGATCCACGTGAGTTTTAGACGGGAGGCAATCATTCGGCAACTGCGTGCCTCGTGCGACTGGTCGACAACAAGACTGCAGAACGAACATTCTCCTCATTCTATTCAACCTCCCGAAGACCCAATTCTTCCGCGAGCCCGCAAGGATCATCCCCTGCGAAACATATTTGGAGCTTCCAAGCTACAAGACGTTATCTGATCGCTGATCCAATGCCGGATGGGATGCGCTTCGATCCATGACAACAACCACTGAGCCGGAACACCCATTACTCTCTTGTAATACTTTGAAGAATCCACTCAGCATCAACATCATGGAGGAATTTGTACCCCTAAGCGGTACATTGCCCTCCCATCGGCACAGCGTCCGCAGCTGACGACCACCAGGCATCCTCAACCCCATTCATGAAAGCGCCGGCCACAAACGCTGGAGAAGCTTATCTTCCCCTCCGGCCGCAGACTAAGACGTCTTCCGGGAACGATCCCAGGCAGCGCTAAGCCCTCAGCACCTCGCTCCTCCAAAGCCGGTAGGGCGCATGAAACTGCACCACGCGCGAATTCGCTGTCTCACGGCCATTCGGATCTTTTAGCGGCAGCATGTTATCGTACCAGGCGCTGGAAAGCTTGTTTGGCATGCCCAACATCACCGTGCTGCTGCATGTACATGTTCTGACAACGCCAGCAGCAATGACAGGCGCTCGGGCCGCTCGGGCTGCGGCTGATCAAGGAACCTGCTCCTCCTGGAGGTCAGGGGAACGCCCGAGCCGAGACACTCGCAGCCGCTGACACCGCCGCCCACGCACTAGGCAAGGCTACTGCGGAGGAGCAGGAAGACCGGGCGACGGAAGGCTCGGCCGGAAACGGTGCTGACCGGAGCGAATGCGGGCCACACGATCCGGACGAATCAGCGCGCAGCGAGAAAACGAGGCCATGGATAAGCTGACGGCGAACTTTCATGTTCGCAAGGGTGACTCTCTTGGCCAAAGTGCGTGCGCGAAAGTAGGCTTTCCTATTTCGGCGCAGTATTCCGCAACTCCTTCTAGTGCTGCCTGCCTATTTGGCGAGGCGGGCGCGTGTATCTCAGCTGAGAGGGCTGGCGTGCAAACCCAGCCCCGTACAAATTATTAATCAGTGTTTACGGGGCTAAGTGGACAGGAAACCCCGGTCTCGGCGGCCGATATATACGAAGCCTTGGAGGCGGAACCGCGAGGCGAAGCCGAGCGGGCACGTGGGGCGGCTGTTGCTTGATACCGAGAACATGGTAACAGTTGGTGAAGATTTGGGGCGGCCAAGCTTGGCGGGCCGACTGCCGGTTTGGGACCAAGAAGCCAAGGAGAAGCGTCGAGTCGTTAGAGAAGAAGACTGTGAGACAGGTACGGCGGGATGACTGCGTTAGAAGCTCTGCAACGGGGTCCAACCTTGGAGAGAGGCAGGGCGATCCCATTCTGCTCCTGAGGGCTTTTGTAGCGGGGAGCGTTGCAGAAGCGGCGACACCAATGTATCGGACCTCTGACGCGGCTGGACGATCTGTAGGGACGCTGAAGGTTCGGGGCGGGCAGCGCTAGGGCTCCTCTTGCTGGGCGCTGGATTTGTCACGGGCGCCGAGGTGAGGTGGTGATGGCCAGTGACTATGCATGGGATGATGTTGTATTGTAGCTGCAGCGATAAGATCAGCGTTTCGGTAAGCGATACCTCCACCGACTCGACGGTGGCGTGCATCCTCATTTCGGCAGCTGGAGGCCTACAACGTGGCTATAACGAGGCGCAGCCGAGACGGGCAGAGCCGGTGGCCTTGCAGGGCGGACTTCATTGCGTTGTCGGCGAAAATGCGAGGAAATGAGCGCTTAGGTTGAAGGAACGGCGAATCTCACTGGCTCATTTCAGACACGCATAGTGCTTACGAGCAGCACGGTGGGCAACCTGATGAACCAGACACGCCGTTCACCTTTTTGCTGCCAATTTTTTTCTTTTTTCCATTTTGACAGTTGGTCGAGCTGAAAGTGTCGGGCGCAAAGGGATCTCTCCTAGCCCAGTTGTTGCGCCACTATCGATCGCAAATCGTCTATCGGGGATCTGGAACATAGCTGGCACCTAAATTGTTAAACTCACCGTATCCGTATCTGAGTCGAGGGCCAACGATAACCAGCTACGCAAACACGTGGAGTTGCCAGTGCAGCGAAGCAAACCCCAGTATACATGACGTGCTTGACGTGCTTGTTTTCGACAACTTGATGCTCGCAATGCATTAAAATCCGCGGCAGCCCCGCCACCTTGTGGCCGTCTGCCTATATCCCATTGACTTTCGGTATTGAACTTTCCGCGGAAGTGATCACCCTCTGCTCTCCACAGTCACGCTTGGGTCCCGCTTCTCTGCTGGTGTCAGACAACTCGCCTGCAACACTAATGTGGTCTGGGAGCTTAAACGGCTACCAGTACTGGTACGGGCCAAGACAAGGATCGCCTTCGGGTATCCGGTCCTCCGGCGCGTCTTCCTACGGCGGGGGATCTCCGTGGGGAGGATCTTCCACCACTGCTGGGCCAATTGCTCCCTCCCCCTCCAGCCCGTCTGCCGGCTCTGCGTCATCCACGTGGGGCGGCGGCCAGAATTTCTCCTCTGCGCGAGACTCGATGATTCTCGTGAGGAGTCAGAGGATGCGCGACGAAGCCTTCTTCAACAGGCGCAATGCAACATGTGAACGGTGAGGTGGGAGGGAAACATTGCAATCAGAGCCATAAAATGCATTATTCTTTCTCTTCACTTGGTTTCCACCGTTACTCTGTTTAACGCGATCTCCTCGTGCCAGTCTGCCGTCGACTGCAACTTCCGCGACGTCAGTGACGTGTGGATGTCGCGGAGCAGCGGCCGCAGGACGGGGATGCATTGCACAATGATGGTGCCGACGATCTCCGACGAGTACCAGATGTTGGACATGGCATTGCGCCAAAAGTACATGGAATCTTTCTCGTTCCCGTCCTCCTTCCAGGCAGTCCGGACTGCTGAGACAACAGCAACAATCATCCCCTAGCACTCGAATTAGCTTCCTGCTCGTCTGAGCGCGGGGTTCCAGGGCCGCTTACCAGGCTCATGGTGGCGCAAAGTCCAACCTTTTCAACTCTCCGCATGTCCAAATTCCATGTGATGAACCAGGGAAACACTGCGAAAATGAAATCCATAATGATGTTGTAAACTGGAAGCAGGTCAGTTGGCTGACCAAAAGAGCCATAGCAGGACGGACTCACCATTGCCGCCAACCTTGAAGTCCTCGCGCGGGTGCTCGTAAATGCAAAAGTCGAGCCGGTACCAGACATCATAGCTTGGCTTGTCGCACACCTTGGACCATTGGAAGATGACCTTGAGGATCATGTAGAGGTTCATGCTCCCCATGCAGAACCACAGAATCCAGCGTGGCCAGCCTTTGGTCAACTTCAGCAGAGTGACTCCGAACGCCGTCTTGGTTAATGCCTGGCCGATCAGGGTGCCGCACGAGGTGATGTTGATGAGAATGTGCATGCGGTCGTCCCACTTGTTGGTCACGTAGCCGGTGGCGTACTCCAACGAGATCACGCTGTTGTTGGCAGTGAGGATAATCTGCGGCCGGGTTAGCAGCGGCGCGGGCGGTGGCCGGTGACCGGGGCGGCGTACCCAAGAGACGAGGAGAATGTAATCGTCGTACCACAAGCCATGGCGGCGGGTGATTTTAATCCACACACGAAGGGCAAGAAATGCGGTTGCGCCAGCATAGAGCGTCCACAGGCCAGCGTTGAGCTCTTTCTCCGGGTTGACGTAGCCGTGGTTGGAATCGTCGTGGGATCTCGGGTAATTCATCATTCACATTCTGGGCAAGGCGATCGACCGTCGACTTCCAAGGGAAAGCAGAAGCGGAAGCGGAAGAAAGGGAAGGGCGCGGAGGAGGTTTTGGATATAAGGTGGCCAGCAGCTCTCAGGAGGGAAGAAGCAGGTAGCAACCAAGCCATGCATCCCTGTGGGGAAGGGAGGCTTTGAAAAGGCGTTTCTGAGACGAGAGAAAGACATGGCCCCCGGCCGTCCGTTGATTCCAGACCAGGTTTCGGGGAACACGAAATGACGCCTCCTGGAAACGTCTTGGTGGCCCGGCCTCGCCGCACCATGTCGGTTCGGGTCCGAATATAGGTCTTGAAACATGGGGAGATTGCTTGGCGTCCTAGCGGAAAATGGATTTGTTTATCGAAGGTGCAAGGTTGTCTGCCAGCAGCGCTGAGGTGCTGACGCGCGTTGGGTGGCGTCTCAATTACCGGTGCCAAGAATGGGCCCGAGCCGTTCTGTAAGGCCCTCCTTCTCGTCCGTGCCCATCGTCTGCCGCTCCTGCGACAGACGCGCGACGGCTGGCGATGCTTCTTCTGTGTCTTAACTCTCTTTCTGGCGCGAAGTACATACTGGTCCACCAGAGCCCACTGTCCAGCGGCCGAGAGGCACGCCAGCCGGACCGGCGAGGAGAGGCGCTTCCGGGTGCGCTGCGGGGAAATAGAAGCACTGGAGCACAAATTGTCCCGGCGGACGGATCTTGCCTTCATTTGCGAACGAGCGCCTTGAGGACCTGAGAGAGCTATGACGCATTTCGCACTGAGGCCCGACGAGGCTTGACTAAGTCGCCCCGCTCTTCACGTGCCTCCGCGTAGATAGGTATTCGCTAAAGTATAATTAGGCTTAAGTGCACGAGGAAACACTCCTCTTCCGTCGAACTCCTATAAGCACAATCCCTTCCAGGAACGTCGCACCCAAGAATCGCATAGATGGCTGCGGTGGCGCCAAGATCCGACGCTCACCGGGGTAGCGTGTCCTCCAGGATCAGAGACACATCCAGCCCGCCGGCAAAAGATCGAGCCAACCCTACATGTTTCGCGGCCATCCTGACCGGGATCGCCCAATGAGAACCAACTTGAGCACCGATCACCCGGTCTGCAACAAGGATGGCAGACCGAAAGCTTTGCAACGCCGTTGGACCTTCTCTCTCGAAGCCCTTTACCCGCGACACCACCTCCGCAGCGTCCCAACGGATTCTGGAAACCACCTCGCGGGCTCGCGTGCTCCCTTTTTTTTTTTTTTTTGCTGTCGCCCGGAGCTTGTCTCGGCCGTGACCCGACGGCCTTGCGGTCGATAAGCGATTGTTTGCGACCTCCATTTGTTTCACACGACCCACAGTGCGGCTGTAGTACGTTTTGCTTTGTATCGTGCTGTGTCAGCCCAGCGCCGGCCCCATAGTGCCCCGAGCTGGGCCAACGGCATCGGGAGCTGCCTGCAGTGCCGGCCCGTAGCAAATCCAAGGCACGCGCAATGGCGGGAAGCTCCTCCTGCCCAAACAGCCGGTTGTCTTGCTCCGATGGCATGCCTGTTCGTCCGAATATGGCAGCTCGAACGTATTTGGACCTTCTTCTGACCGGCTGCCTAGCCTCGTTTGAGCGTTTGCGGACATCTTTGCCGTTACGTTTGTCTTTCTGGTATGCCTCGTCCGCCGCCCTCACGCTCACCGTGCGGCGTCTTGCGGCAACGCACACTGGCCCAAAGAAAAAAAAAAGAAAAGAAAAGACTGCCCCCCGCATAGGCGATACTCATGTGATAATCGTGTCCCAGATTTCTACCGTTTTTTCGAGAGACGCATGTGTAGATAAATGTAGCGAACAGCACGCCGCTGTGCCCGCAGCTCTCTCGCGGGTCTGCCCATCTACCAGGGGGCTGTATACCAGGTCAATCACGCTGGAGCAGGATGACGACCAAAGCGCAATGCTGATAGCTATCTTTCTGCAGGTGGCACTGGCGGCCATGCGACCGAACGTGGTATTCATTTTGACAATCAAGTTACTCAGCTGAACAACATGGACTACGTAACCTACATTAACAACCAGTTGACTCAGCCTGGCACAACCCTTGGGCATCATTATTCTACAATATCTCTGGGTTGTCCTCCCAGAGCGACGCTGTGGCCTGGGAAGGCAGCGCACAATCACAATGTGACTTGTGTCGCGGAGCCATACTCTATGAGAATTACCAGCCCTACGGCCATTCAATTCTCCAAGCCTAACCGTCCCTGAAAGTACGTACCCTGAGTGTGTGTCTCAAGGACTGGATGACAATTTGCTGTCAGCCTGGCTCGAAGACGCGGGGTGAAATGACTCACCTCGGGACGCTTTTCAACTCTTATTCCGCAGTGAACTTCATCGCCCCATCTCCTGCTGGCTTCAGGGGAAATTACATATTGGCACTAGAACTCAGTAAATCCTCGAACTCGTATGAGCTAACAAAAAGACAGCAGTACCGACTCGATCAATACCAACACCAATACAAGAACTCTTGATTCAAAAGGGATCGGGGGATTCCCGAGACGTACCGGACAAGTGCTCTGCCAATATAATAGTAGAAAAGTCCTTGGGTTCTCTTACCAATGCTGTTAAACAAGTCCTTATCCCTGATGATTGACCCTATCGCACCCCACATTACGGTCAGCGTCACCATCGATCTTTTAAGCTTCTCCTATACCCCCAGCAATGGATCTACTCTGCCTGCAAAGAGACGTCTCGGCCTTTTCTCGTATGCCAAAGCACCGCAAATAAGTAACTCCAGCCTCGATACTGTAATATCCTTAGTGATTGGAGTGCGTTGTAGGAGGCGAAACTGGCCTGCCACAGCCATCAGACGCAAGCTGGGTCGCCCAGCTACCAGTCGTCAATGGCACCAACGTAGAACAAAATGACGGGTTCTACAGCGACCGCCTGCGCACTGCAGGCCGCCGACACAATGATCGATGCGTCTTCGCCCACCTCGAGCAGCACGGCGTCCGCAACAACGCCAATTTCGTCTATAATTCAGACCACGGTTTCCACATCAGCCAGCACCTACTGCAACCCGGCAAGAAGCGCGACTACGAGGCAGACGTTAACGTGCCGTTGATCGTGCGCGGAGCGGACATCCCCCCCCCCCCCCCCAATAGGCGCCGGGGTCGACGTTCCGACATCGCACGTCGATCCTCGCACCCGCCTTTCGCGACACCCCTGGGCTCCCGCTACGGAATGGTTTCGACGGCTCGCCGATCCGCTGGCCGTCGGCGATGCTTCCGTGACGCAGTCTGCGGAGGGGCGGGACTACGCCCAGATTAAGTTTTGGGGCGGGGGAATGATCCAAACGAGTGGGCTGGCTTAGGCCCATGGGTCTCTTCGTGCCGCATTAATTTTTTTTTTTAATTCCGGCATATAATGATCTTTAACAGCGGACACCTGCGCCATCAATACATACACGTCGCTCAAACCGATTGGCGGATCGTAGAATCTCCGCTACTCCGTTTGGTGCACCAACGAGCACGGACCGGTGTTGAAGCCTTGCAAAAGCTGGCACGCGCCGCAAGCTATGGGGTGCATTGGAGCCGGATGGGAGCATCGCCAGCTTAGCTGGCGCTCTGTCGTCTGCGCATGATGATCTCTCTAATTCGATTCCCAAAGTTTCCTTCTTCGCTTGCAAGGATGGTCACACTGTGAGCTCTGAGGGACCACAATTCCAGAGGTCAAGGCAGGCTGCATCAGATGAATTTGATCCTGAATGGGCGTTGATGATATAGAAATCCAGATACATAGCAGAAAGGCGGGTAGGGAAGACAACTGTATTTTGCATTTGAATGCTAAAGAGGGATGATATTCTTCCTCCCACCCGCTTCAGGAGGTAAGGATGATCGTGAACTTCTCTTACGCGGACTCGGACGCACTGCAGGAGACTGAGAATGAGTATCCCACGAAGGTCGGGTTTGTTTACTGGATTAAACCGACTTGTACCCTAACTGCGCTCGTCCCAGACACTGGAAGACAGGCAAACTCCTCATGAGGCTAATTTCGAGCTTGGGCAAATATTTGATAACTATCTGCCACAGCGGTTGTATTGAGCTCTGCTCAATCGGTATTGAGCACAGAAGCAGTACATTCCCGAAATTGTGGATTTGGCAACAGAACGGTGTTTACGAAACTGATACGACAAACTTCATCCTCAGTATAGGACTGTGCGTGGCAGACTTATCTTTTTCCTCAGTGCGCTTATGAACCCGATCGGTGTGGTTCTGATCCCGGAGTTGGGAATGCTGTGGTGTCCTCGCGTCCCCATTGCTGGTAATGTGTATTGGCACATAAGGCCTTTCGGAAAGCTCTCAGTCGTCAATTGAGGCCCACGACCACAAAGGTTCACGATCGAGCTTTGTATGATGCAATCGAGGTGCAGTGCCGGAGCCATGCCGACAGCAGAGAAATTCACACGCGACTGGACCCATAATACTGAACAGGGGTTCAACCCTAACTTCTCTTGGTCTGTTCACAAGGCCATGAATTCCTACAGGCTTGTCGGATGGGTTAGTAAGTGCCCTTGAGTGGTAATCGTTGACAAGGGAACGCCAGGATCCGCAGAAACTAGAGGTTTCCGCGCCAATGGAGAACCCCCCAAAACTGCTGCCCTGCCCTTGATAATAGCATTTAACACCCGCCTCAGAGTTGTTAGAAGAAATAAGAAACATGGTTAAGAGTACTGACCCTACTGAGCTCTCAAATTGTGCACAAACAGAGACATCTGAGCTACTCTACATTGTTTTCTCTCTTCCTATGAATAAAGTATGCACTTATGATCTTTTTCGGTCCATGCCGTTCCTCATTTCTCGGCCGTGTAAACTTCTGGCATATGCGTAGAATATCTCTTGGATAGAATTTGAATAACCATCGCTCTATTGATACATATCTCTGACAATGCACCCATTCAATCGTCGTGACAGAAGACTGTGAGCGCCAAGGTATCCGAGTCCGCATCAAGTGTGGTGGCTTGGTGGAACATGCGTCGTCCAAATATGCTTTATAAGCGCATGCAAGTCTCCTATCCAACTCCATCGTAACAACAGCCCTTTTAAAGAACGCCTAGAAAGCATACTACACCAGTGCACTTTATTAAATTCCCGATGATCTCGAATGTCGAATATTTCAGAGCTGTGGGAGTGAAGGTCAAGCCTTGTAGTATATTTCATTCCACGCTACTGGGAAGGACATTAGAAAGTTCAGCGAAACGGAATTAGCTCCGCAGCTGCCCTTGAATCATCTATAATAAGCGTCCAAAAACGGTAAGGTGCCGATCCGCAGCTCTTTTCCAGCGGTGCAAATGGCTAAAAAGCGTCCTAATCGGGTGAATCGGTTCCTACATGCCATGGCCACTTCGTGCAATATGTTCCAAATGTAACAATCTATGCAAGATCAGTGCCGAACCATACTTAGGCGGTATCTACTATACTTTTGTTATGCAGGTGAAGTGTGGCAAAACGTGAAGCGTGGAAAGAACTTAGTCGACATAGACGAGCTTTCGGCGGGCAAGCTATGTATTGACCCCGGATTGCAGTAAGATCTACTACGTAAATAAAGATTACTAATCTCTGAGGAGTACCTTAGCAACGGTTGGCGAAGCATCCCTGCGTTGCACTGAAGCTAGATACTACTTTCCTACTACGTAATGTTGCTCCGCACAGCCAACTATAGCCTGAATTAGGAGCAGGCTTCTTATATTTTAGATTTTCTAAAACCCGGATTTCATGATTCAGGAGCTAGCGAAGTCTTGTGTCCCATCCCCTGAGCTGTTCGCGTTACCGCATGCGCCTCTCTTCAGAACCGTCCGCCTGAGAACCTCCTGCCATCCATGGTCATACCTCAGCCAGCATCTTCGGCTCCAGCCGAGAATGCCAGTACGCTACGGTGTAAGGGCGGCCGCCTGGCTTATCACCAGATTATCACCATAAACATCGAGCAAAAGCCGGCGGGCAGTTCCTCCGCTCGCCCTATCGTCTGCTGAAACGGCACACCTCGGCGCGCTAACCCACTTGCAGGAAATGACATACGGTGAGCCTCGTGTAATTGCGAGGTCGGGCCATTATGGCCACACACGAGTCGAGCTCGAAAAGAGCGAGGTTCGGCATTTGCAGCCGGCGGTCCACCGTACACGTCTTATAAACGGGAGGCCAAACGGGAGATCAACTGGCCTGATCCACATTCCAACATCAACCACTTCTCGAAATAATCACCACCCCCATCCGCCCCATTTCATCAAGATATTGAGCCCCAAACACTTGCCCAAAAAGGCTTTCTCACAACCATGCGCTTCTCCTTCGCACCCCTCATCCTCGCTCTCACAAGCGGCAGCCTCCTCGCCGCGGCCAGCGAGACGCTCGACCTGAGAGACAAGTGCGACAGCTATGGCGGCGTCACCCAGTGGGAGTGCAACCCCAGCCAGCCGGCGGCCGGCGTGGCGTGCGCCCAATCCTACCGCGGCGGCGGGTCGTACTGTTCGGACTGCGCGAAGCTCGACACGCCCGGATTGTTCTCGTGTACCTGTGAGTGTCCTTCCCTCTCTCT
>JAJJID010000404.1:0-37142 GCA_022204955.1 Macrophomina pseudophaseolina | reverse complement strand
TGCCGCGCTCGAGGCTCATCTTGGTCAAGGGCTTGAAGTGCTGGTCGGTGAGGACGTAGATGCCGCGGTGGTTGGTTTTGAGGTTGTCGATCTGCTTGCGGAAGACGAGGGTCCAGAGGTCCTTGCAGAGAAATTTAATGACGTCGAGCGTCTCGCTGAAACGGGGTTTGTCGCGCGAGAAGCTGTGATAGTGGGTAGTGTCAGCTTCAAATACATGGGAGGATAGGGGGGAGCTGGCTTTCTGCTTGGTGGGGGAAAAGGCAGGCTGGAGGTCGCGCATGGGTGAGGTAGAGATGGAGGGATTCAAGCTGGGCCCAACCTGACCCCAAAGGACTTTCGCTTCCAGAACTCAGATGCACTCCCTTCTTCACATAGCTTCCGCACGAACATACGCCCAAATTCCATGCCACGCGCGCTGAATTCCCACCACTTCCCGAATCACCCCATAGCACAGAAAAAGAAACATATCATAGGACGTACCGCTCCGTTATCCCCAAGCCCACCCTATACCCCAGCATCTCCAATCGATACAGCACCGCGTCCTTCAGCCCCTCCTCGTCGGTGCTGCCCACGGCGCCGCCGCCCTCGGCTATCGTTCTCGGCGTCGTGCCGCTCTTGGGGGTGCCACCGTTCGTCGCGCTGGCCGTGGCAGATCCTCTCCGGGCTATGGTGGCGCCCGGGTTGCCCGGTGCGACATACTCGTCCTCGCGCGCGGCGAGCTCGGCGGCCATCCGGTATGCCATAGGCACGAGCTCGATCAGCAGGAAGTCAAGGCAGGAGGAGTTAATGTAGCCGGACCCGGGGTCGTTGGAGGTTGGCTGGGGTTGCGCTTCGTATGACATTGTGGGAGTTGTTTGTAAGAAGGCGATTGAGAGGCGCGCTGAGGGTGCGGCGTGTGGGGAGCTTTGCGGTCGGCGGTGAAGGAAGAGCTAGCTGTGTTGGAGCTGCTGGGACGGGGGGGGCAGATGCAGTGCGGTTCGATGGAGCGCGGACTGGCGACGTGTCGGAGAGCGAGACGGCGCGAGAGTGGAGTCCGGCGGAGGAGGAAGCGCTAAAGAGGAGATGGGCTCGCAAGAGCGGACGTTGGGCCGGGGTGGAGGGTTCAGGGCGGAAGCGTGGGGAACGAGGATGCGGGAGGCTGACGTTGCGCTGCGGGAAGCCAACGGAGGTTTGCGGCAACCACTTCTGCGAGAGGGAAATTGTGCGCATCGCCGACACCCCAGACCCGAGCTCAATCCACCTCGCCGCGCACCACCGACCCGCCTCCATTGCCCATGGCCGCTCCAGCATACCTCAGGTCGCCCTTTGGCGTTCTGAAGAGGACCAAGGTCAGCATTGATGCCTTGCCTTCCCCGACCACGCCGCTGAACTGTCACTCCAGATTTCACCATCGACCGCCGCGCCATGCCAACGCTTCTACAACAACACCCTCGAGGGCTTTAGGCTCTCTAACATCGATGTTGAGGAGACCGCCGCGTAAGTACCAATGCCAATCCTGCTCCTGGCCTTCTCGCTGACATGCTCCAGCAAACGCGGCATTGCAATGCCACCGACGGAAGAAACGTGAGACTCCATCCTCGTCGCAACACTCGCCCCAAACCCAGACCTAACACTCGCCCAAGTCCGGACATCTCCACCGCCACGAAAGAAGCTCTCAAAGGACTCCGCCAGCCGCGCAACGTCGAGGCCATCTTCAAACGACCGCTCCGCCGCTCCGCACAATACGGCATTCCCGTCTGCGACCTGCAGCTGCGCACCTTCAGCGTCCGCAACATGGAGTTCTTCGCCGACTTCGCCATGCGTGCTGCTTACTACCTCGGCCTGCCCGCGAAAGGCCCCATCCCCCTGCCCCGCAAGATCGAGCGCTGGACCGTCCCCCGCGCCAACTTCGTCTTCAAGAAGTCGCAGGAGAACTTCGAGCGCATCACCCTGCGCCGCCTGATCCAAATCCAAGACGGTGACCCGGAGGTAGTGCAGCTGTGGCTGGCGTTCCTGCAGAAGCACCAATACCACGGTGTTGGTATGAAGGCCAATGTCTTCGAGTTCGAGAAGCTGGATGTCGCCAAGGCGATGGACGAGCAGGTACAGAAGGAGAAGGAGAAGGTTGGTGAGACTTGGAAGGGCTTCGGTAGGAGGAAGGATGCGCTGGAGCAGCCTGAGGAGCTGCTGGAGATCATCAATTCGGAGCCGGTCAGAAAGGCGGGCACGGACATGCCCATGGGCCGGACAGCGTGGGATAAATAAAAAGGTGTGGGGGCGTTATTTTTGTGACGATACTGTAGATATACCGGCTTGGGATGAATGAGAAGGTCAAACGATACCCTTTCGGTCATCAGATGGATGAATTGCGGAACACAACTTGGTGAGTGCATAGCCTAAGTGGACGAGCTAAATTCGACCAACCCTCGGAGACATTACAGCCGGAAAGACGGTATGATCGCATGTGCCGGTCTGGCTGCGGCCTTACGCAAAGCAAGCGACTTTCCCTAGGCTCCCGTTGGCTTAACGAAGGTACCCATGCAGGCAGGGTATCTCATTACACAAAATATTTTGGCCTCAGCCAATCAAGGCCTCATCGCTTACCTACCCTCAGCCTTACTGACCCAATCCTACTTCATCTACTTAAGACTGCCTTTCCCTCTGGAGCGGTCACACAATTCTTCATCTCTTTGAGCACAACTGTTCCATTGTCGAGCTAATGGATTCAGGCTGGATCACCCACAAGGAGACCCTACGACGTCTTTATCTTGTAGAAGATAAGACTCGCGATGAGGTCATGGCGGAGATGCGCAGGCTCTACGATTTCGAAGCCGAGTGAGTCCCTCTTCCGGTGAGCCTAGTATTGAAAAGGCGTGCTGATCACTCCAGTGCTGGGAAATTCGACCGTATGTTTAAGAAATGGGGCTTTCGTAAAGGTCTGAAGCCAAAAGAGTGGCTGGCTGTCAGTCGACGCATTGAGAAAAGGAAACGTGAGGATGGGAAAGAAAGCGAACTCCGAATCGATGGTATCCTTGTGCCCGAGAAGAAACTCAGAAAGGCCCTCACGAGATACGTGGAATCAACCGTCACAAAGCTCTCTCGATGCAAGGATGCAAGCAACCCTAGTAGTCTTTGCTTTGTTTCTAATGCTCAATGCAGTGGTCGAGCAGAATCGCCGCAGCCAGACGCCGGAAGGTCTATGCATCAGCACTCCTGCGGCCGATCCGGGACACCTGTCAGACAATCTTCCCTGGTTGCAATTTCAGCAAGCCATTTACAGCGAATGTGAGCATTATGGAGTGACTCGGTGTTCCCCAGTTTAAGAGGCTGATATCATCCGAGTGCTACCGCTCGGTTCCACCCCTTCTCAATCGAGCATACCGGGCTCCACTACATCAGAAGCATCGCACGATAGTCGGGACATCTTGCACATTGCTCAGGATGAACTCCGCACAAGCGTTCGTTGCCTTGTGTCTTATCTTGGCGAATCCGCGACCGCTGGTGCATCAAACGAAATGCGTCGGCGCCTATCAGAGGTCGTATTTTTTGCGTCGAACAACATTCAGAATTCGAAAATGCTCTATCCCGGTCTCGACCTACCAAACATTAGCCTGGAAGTTCTCCAGTCCATCAAATCAGGTCTTGGGTCGCATACAGCACCCCTAATCGCAAAAGAATTGCTGTCAGCCGGAGGACCTGCTGCTGAAGCCCTCATTGAAGCCCTCTTCAAAAGAGCTTTGCTTGAGAACAACCTGCAGCTTGTCAAGATGATAGTCAACCAGACAAGTATCGATCTGGACGGCATGTTGCCTGGACCTTGGGATCAGATTCCCTTGGTTGGACGACGCCGCCTTGTCCACCTGAACCCACTATGCCCTTTGGAAGCTGCCATCCGAATTGGCAGATATGAAACTGTCGAGTTTCTTGTGAATTCAGGTGCATCCCCAGATGTACTTGCAAGCTGCGGACAGAGTATGCACTCTCTGTTCATGAGCATGGCTTCTCTGAGAAGCAGGGCATTTTCACATTCTGCCACGTCTGCGATGGATAAGACGCAAAGTCATTTCCACCGATTCCTTCGAATATGCCGCTATGTTGATGATGCACGACCGGAGCACGAATCATCGACACCAAGAGGCGGTGTAGGGCCAATACCAGCTCTTGCCATTTCTCTTGGAAGCTGGCAATCGGGTGCTGTGCCCATCAATGAGCCAGCCGAGCTTTCTCAGCATTCGAACTATGTCCTCAATGCCGATGGGCAGATTGAAGATGGCCATGGAAGGTTGTTGTCGTTCACTGAGTTTGGTGGCGATGCGTCAATCACAATCCCTCACGACGGTACGTGTCAGGTCCAAATGACAATACAGGGTTTCTACACAGACCATCGTCTCGATGCATTCTCGTGGGCCTTCACTCTTGCAGTGGGTATGGGCTTGAAACCGTTGGTCAAGAGTCTCTTGGCCATACCCGGCATAGAAATTCATGCCGGACGTCTACTCTCCGACTCTTATGTTCGACCATTTTCCAACACCGTGCCTTACATTAGCTCAACACACGGGGAGGCAGAGAGCTCCAGCACAATCTCCCTCCTGACGAAGATGGCCTGGTCAGAGCTCTTTTCGCCGAGCAGGAGAGTTTCTATTCACGCCATTTTTCCAAAGTCTCGCTGGTTAGACAAGAAACGATACCATGCTGGTTTCGAAGCGTTCATGACAAAAGTCCTTGCAGCTCCCTCACAGCTGCCTTCTACAGGAATAGCCCCGCTTCACCTTGCGGTTAGGAAAGGAGATGTCGAAATGGCTGCGCTTCTACTGAACCACGTCGCCATATCTGAAAGATCCCGCCACTGCTCTGCGCGTTTTCAAGTCATGAAACACTCTGGGATCCTTGAAATAACTTCGTTGCTGCACAAGCCAGGAGCAGAAGTCGAAGTGCGACAATCAAGGCTACTCCAGATAGCTGTCTGTAAAGGCGACTTAATCATAGCGCGGCTACTGCTCAAACACGGAGTCAACGCAAATGAGCCATTCGAAATCGCCACTCCCCTGCAGATCGCGTCAGCGACGGGCAATTTAGAATTCGTTACCGTGCTACTTAGTGGAGGAGCTGACCCCAATGTCCTCGGGAAGGCAAAGAGCTATGTTACATGGTACGGTCTTGCGTGGGACTTCAAGGACCATCTTTCGCCTATGGAAGGCGCCACACCGCTTATGCTGGCATCGCGGTATCCAGGCCCCAAAAGTTTCGCAATCGCTCAGGCGTTGATTTGCGCAGGCGCTGACGTGGATGCTTCCCCCAGGAGCCCTTGGCGATATTCCGCTTTGTCTTCAGCAATTCAGGCACGGAATCAGCCAGTTGCCCAGCTCCTGCTTCAACATGATGCCACAATCACAGTACCAATGCTGGACTTTCCCAGGATGACGACTATCAACCCAGCGCACATAGCCGCGGCAGAAGGCGATCTGGAATCATTGCAACAGGCAGTGCGTGACGGCGTAGATGTAAATGATCGAGACCAATCCGGAAGAACCTGTATGCTCCACGCAATTGAGTCAGCAGTAGATTCGGAAAGAGTTCTGGAAATCGTGGCATTCCTTGCTGATAACGGCGCCGATCCCGAGCTTGCTGGACCGCGCGGCGGAGCACTGCAAACGGCAATAATCGTACGCAGCTCTCCAGATCTGCACATGCTGTTGATCCGAAGCGGTGCTCGCGTTGGCGAAGACTTACTTGAACGAGCTGTTAGCAGCCGGCAATATGACGCAGTAAGCACCCTGGTAGCAGCCTTGAGACAGCAATTCGACCTCTCTACACAGACGAGAGAGCCTTGCTTCGGGCATGCTGCTTTGTTCCATGCGGCTTGGGATAGAGATCTGGACCTGCTACGGATCCTAGTCCATGGTGGCGTTCCGCTGTCATGCCCGTGCGCTATTACGGCTGTCAAACTCCTATGCCATGATGACAGTTTGGCAGCCCTGCGGTTCCTCGTCGAATCTGGAGCCCCCACAGACTTTGTACAAGATTACCCACACTCGACCAAGGCGTGCAGGGGACTTTTGTCTACGACGTGGAATGGAATTAGGTGGGTTTATTGGCCTTTTCAGCCGGACTGTACAAACAACTCTCCATTGCATGTCGCCGCAAAGATGGGTGAGACTCTCACGGTCGGGTTCCTTCTGAACCATGGCGTGGATCTGGAGCGCCATGCGGAAATAATAGACAAAGGACCTCGCTCTGTGCCACTCCTCGTTCTGGCGGCCGAAGGGGGGGTGGAAGTCCTTCGACTAATCCTCGAAGCTGGCGCAAATGTAAATCAGTCGGCGGAAGGGGATTTCGGGCGGACAGCTCTTCAAGCAGCATCCGGTAAAAATGACTTCTCTGCTCTAGAACTTCTTTTGCAGTTTGGTGCAGACGTTAACGCTCCGCCGGCACCTGTTGGCGGAGTGACGGCACTGCAAGCTGCTGCCATCAATGGCCTGTTGCGCAATGCCTGGATACTCCTCGAGAAAGGGGCTCACGTCAACGAGCCTGGCGCGGAGCAATGTGGAAGGACGGCATTAGAAGGAGCAGCGGAATGGGGCAGGATTGGTATGCTTCAGCTACTTTTGAACGCCGGTGCTGATGTGGGGAGCCCTGAATTTGGCGCCAAACAGTACCAGCGGGCTGTGAAATTGGCCAGAGATAACGGATTCAATGCTGCTGCGAGGCTGCTCATACGCCATCACGACAACCTGGGTTCTTCCCGGATGCAGCTCTCTTAAGGCTGTGGAGGATATAAGATAACGGCCTGTTTTTCCATTTTAGTTTATTTTGTCGTTGACGTCGGCGCTTGTTCATTATGAAGTTGGTAAACTCTTTTTCTTTACGTTCTCTTTGTACCAGACCACAAATCTGTATAAATCTGTGCTCACAACCCACTCCAGTGCACTGCTCTAGGGTACTAACAAAATTCATTTTATGCTCGCACCGCCGAAAACTGCGCGGGAGAAGCGCATCCAAGTTGGAAATCCAATGGCTTACGGGCAGTGGAAGGAGTCGTCCGGATGTAATCGTTCCTTGAAGGCATAACGTTTTTACAGGTGATTGCTTCAACTGCCCACATCTCCCATTTAGCTCTTGAATGTTTGTTGCTATCACCGTGCCTAGATGTCTCCTTCTTTGTTTTAAACCCCCCTCCCCCCCCTTCTCTCTCTCTCTCCCCTCTCCCAACCCCTGGGAGGGTAGCCACCTGAACCGAACCTTGTCAGCACAATACACCCACCCTACTACTGATTCTCCTCCGAACGCAGCCCCGTACCCTTCATACAGGACCTCCCCCGATCCCTCCTCTTCAACACACATACCAACCCCTCCTGCTGCACAAACCACCTATTCTTCACCCTCCACTCCCGGCCCACCCCTCCGTCCAACGCGACCTCAAACTCCCTCAACAGCTGCGGCACGACCTTCATCATCTCGATCATCGAAATGTGCTTGCCCAAGCACGTCCGGCTCCCGGCGCCGAACGCGAACCAACTGGCCTCCATCCTCTTCCTCTGCCCTTCGTCGGCGTCGAGCCACCTCTCCGGCCTGAACGCGTCCGGGTCCGCGAAGACGGCCTCGTCCCGCTGCACCACCCACGCATTCACCCCGACAACGGTACCCGCGGGCAGCCACCTCCCGCCGACCTCGGCGCCGCCGGCGGGCACGACGCGCTCCAGCGCCAGCCCGACGCTCGGGTGCAGCCGCATCGCCTCCTTGACCACGGCGTCGAGGTAGGGCAGGTGCGCCGTGGCCTCGCGGTAGCTGACGACCGCGCGCGGCGCGCCCAGCAAGCCCCGCGCGTCCGCGCCGTCGATCTCGGCGACCAGCCTGGCCAGCGCGCGCGGGTTCTTGAGCAGAAAGTAGAAGATGGCGCGCAGCGCGATGGCCGTCGTGTCCGAGCCCGCGAACACGTTGGTCGACAGGTGGACGACGACGTCGCGGGTGGTCAGGCGCGGCGGCTGGGAGAGGCGCAGCGCGCTCCAGCGCGAGAGCATGTCGCCTTTGGCGTCTAGCCCTGCGATGGCGGCCGGGGGCAGGTCGCCGTTGCGTTTGAGCTCGTGGGGAGAGGAGGAGGAGGAGGAGGAGGTCGAGCTGCCGAGCACGTGGTTGACGCATTTGAGCGTGAAGGTCAGGACTGAGTTCCAGGATTCCATGGACGGGAGCAGGATGGGGAAGAGCGGGTTGCCGAGGAGGAAGGGGTGCCATTCGGGGAGCTGGCCGATGAGAGAGGCGTAGACCTGTGATGGGGATTGGTGGCGATCAGTTACTAAGGTTATGAGGGAGTTGGATATACGACGGTACTTTCTTCTTTTTGTCTTTCTTTTTTTTTTTTAAAAAAAAAGAAAAACACGGAGAGGGATTGATCGGTTTTGTTCTGGCTATCACGTACCAGTATTCCAGCAATCGTTTCCATCATCCCATCAACATCCGCCCCCTTCTCGAGGAACCCCAGCTTCCGCGCAAAACTGAACTCACCGATAACGTCGAAGGCGTAGTACTGCAGCCACTGCCCCAAATCGACGGGCTCGCCGGTGTCGGCATAGGCACCCAGCTTGTCCACAAAGAGCCGCGAGCACGAGTCGACGGCGTCCTCCTTGGCCAGCAGCGACGTCAGGCTGTAGGCGGCGGCGATGGACCGCTTCTGCTCGTGGTGATAGCGCTCGTCGCGCGTCGAGAAGATGTTCATCTGCGGCTTTTGATGCCAGCTGATGCTCTGGATGGGGTAGAAGGCGGACTTTTGAGAGAGAAGCTGTCAGTGTGGGCTTGGCATGGCGTGCGGGAGCGGGAATGCGTACCTTCGTGAAGCCCTTGTTGAGGCCGTAGATGTTGGGTATCTCCTTCGGATCGCCCACGGATATGTGGTTTGGCCCTATCCGCACAAGCGGACCGTACTTCTTGTGCAGGCGGATGTGAGTCCAGTGCGCCTGGCCCTTCTGGACGTCGAAGAATCGCCAGAGGCCGGTCCATGCGGCCAGAGGGGGGCCGGGGATGTCTATCAAACCGGGTCTGAACTTATTGTGGAGAAGTCTGCCGACGATGGAGACGACGAGTAGGTGAGCCCAGTGGGCTTTCAGGAAATGGAGTGCTGAGGACAGGAGTTCGGAGAAGGCCATGTTAACGGGAGCGAGGCAATGGGAACATTACACAGTCAGTGCAAGATTACGCACTTAGCCGGGCTGCCAGTTGACAGAAGTCGGGCTTAAGTACTCCATGAGAACCCCGGCAACGAGAAGCTTAGGCGGATTGGCCCCATTCGAGCAGACTGTCGGCAGAGATACCCGTGTGTTGGAGCTAGCAGTCGCCGAGAAGAAGCAACCTCTGATCTGTAGTTTGCATTGCCGAATCGGAGCATGCAAGCGGCAGCAAGCCGCATCCTTTGTCTTAAGGTGGAAGTAGGCAGTAACTTGGCCAGCCCTGATCAGAAGAGAGCAGCTTCGGAAACATGCTTAATTGGCCTGGCTGTATACAAAAAGTAACGTTTCTTATGTAGGGCCGGACGTGCTATGCCTGTTAGTGATTGTGTAGGTGTTCTGACGCGGACTATGTGTGCCGTGCGACGTCACTTGGGATAAAGTGATTGCTTCCGAGGCCAATCACTGTCCTCAATCTATCGCGGCCGTGATTGCATGCAGTGTCGGTAGTGTAATGTGGAGTAAGCGCATTAGGGCCGGTGATCACTCTCCATTCGGACTTCCTCCACTACCATTGCCTCAAAAGAGGTTGCGGAGAGTAACCGACAGCCATGGTACTGGAACAGCCCTGGTGAGCAGGGTAAGCCCTACCGAAGTATCTGTGTCTAGTCCACCAAAGGATGAAATGCATGTAAGTACCTACAAAGTACCCAGACGTCTCGCCCATACCATTTCACTAACTTATGCATCCTGACACGCGGAATTGCGCGTCGTACGACTGGAAGGATTGGAGGTCTCCGCCGCAGGAGAAATAGATCAATTGGAAGTCTGCGGCCACGAGAAGAAGGATATCCCGCGATCATACTCTGCGAGTTATTTGTCGATGAATGTCTCACGGCAAGAGGTTCGCCGATTAGATGTTATTCTTCTTTCCTTGAGCTGCACCGTTCATCCCCAAGCGACACGACATACCAATATGGATTTGTCGATTCCGGCGTTGTTGTTCAAAACCCCCCACCATTTTAATGGGAAGTTTTCTGACCAAGCAGTGGCCACGCCATCCCGCCATGTCATCTCGTCCGTATATGACACCGATATAATCATCCTCTCCCACACACACACGCACACACACGCACACACACACACACACACACACACTCTCTCTCTCTCTCTCTGTGTGTGTGTGTGTGTCCA
The DNA here is from genome assembly GCA_022204955.1 of Macrophomina pseudophaseolina. Classification (NCBI taxonomy): domain Eukaryota; kingdom Fungi; phylum Ascomycota; class Dothideomycetes; order Botryosphaeriales; family Botryosphaeriaceae; genus Macrophomina; species Macrophomina pseudophaseolina. The sequence goes on along the minus strand of JAJJID010000404.1, from coordinate 26,814 downwards.
CTGCCGACACCTTAATTCTCCCCTTCCTTACGAGTTAAAAATCCGACTGTACAACTTCTCATGCCTCCCCACCCACAGATCCATCACCGGCACGCTCTGGCCGGCCTCGTCGACGCTCGTCTCCCAAAAGGCGTCGACCAGGGCGCCGACGCGCTCTCGGAGCCGGGCATCCGCCAGCACGGCCTGCGCCTGATAGGGGCCCAGCACGCTGGCGCGCACGGCGGCGCTAGTCACGGTGCGGGCGTGGGAGAACAGGAAGACGTAGGCGGCGTCGCGGGCGTCGAGGCCGAGCAGGCGGGTCAGGAGGCCCCAGAGGGGGGCGAGGTGGGCGTTTGCGGCGGGGAGGAGGGTGCTGGACGAAGAAGAGGAGGCGCGGAGGGCGGCTTGGAAGGAGGAGAGGGCGGCGAGGGCGTCGGGGTCGTCGGCGTCGGTGACAGCGGCGGGCGGAGCAGCGGGAGAGGCGGTGGTGGGGTTGTTGTTATACGCGCCCTTGTAGCTCCGGTCCCACACAGCGAGCAGGGCGCGGCCCTGGACGACGCTGGCGCGGCGCTGGACGGTGCAGAGGGTGCTGGCGTCGAAGTCGTTGTCGAGGCGGGCGACGAGGTGCGGGGCGCGGTGGGCGGCGAGCACGTAGGGCAGAGCGGTGCTGGCCAGCGTGTGCAGCGTGTGGCGCAGGAAGTGGTGGAAGGCGGGTACTTGCGAGGTGGACGTGGTCGCGGGCCGGTGGTGGGCGAGGTAGGACTCTAGGCCGCTGCTGAAGGCGAAGGAGCCGAGCGGCAGGGCCGAGTCGGCGAGCAGCAGGAGGGTGTGGAGGGCTGCGAGCGGGACAGGTTAGCAGGGGCAAGAGAGGGAAGTGGACGCAGGTGAGTTACAGGCATCGCGCGGAGGAGTGGGCGGCGGAGGAGTCGGAGCGCGCGAGCTGGGGGCGGCAGACAAGGTGCCCGAGTCGCTGGGCGAGGGCGGGCCTTTCAGCTGGCTCTTTGCATGCTGGAGACGGCGCTCGAGCTCGGCTATCTCCTGCTGGAGGGCTTGCTGGTCGCTGGCGAGATGGGCCATGAGTGCGGCATGGCGGTGGGCGAAGAGATGGGGTGTTGACCGGAAACGAAACGCGGGGAAGGAACAAAGCTCAACACCAGCACCAGCACGGCCCATCTCCGGCAGCCGGCAATCATCGCGAAAGAGCAGAAGACATTTCAATTTCGTTAAAGCTGCCCCAACGGGCGCCTCGGTGCCCAGAACCTGCATTGCATGACCGAAAGAAACCACATACGCCACATAAGAAACCGATGGACGACCCCATCCCCGAATGACCTGTCCGGGTATCATAGCGCCGTGAAGTAACCTGTCCCCCAGCCAACCCGACCCCGACCCAAGAGTGTAGTATTACAGTGGCCCGCGGCCTCGCCCGACCCATGCTTACGACGACTGGTTGGAGCTGGTCTTGCTCTGGGGGATGTCGGCGAACATGGAGCCGGCGTTCTCCATGTTGCGCGCGCTCATCTTGCCGAAGAGCGTCTTGGGCTTGGCCCTGCGCGGAGCGTTAGCATGCCGATGCGGCGAGGAGGGCACGAGAAGGAGAGACCTACTTCTGCAGGCCGTGCTTGTTCTTGAAGGCGGCCAGCTTCTGGGTGGCGGGCGACTGGATGCCGTCAGACGGAGAGACGTACTTCTGCTCCTCCATCCTGCGAGGGGGGTCCATCCTTTAGTCTCGTCGGATACGTCTTGTCTGCAGGGGCGTGGGACACATACTGGCCGCTCTTGATGCGCGACTCCAGCACCTGGCGGTGGTACTCGAGCGACTTGGGCTTGGAGTCGTCGGCCGCCTGGCCCATCTGGGCGTTGGCGTCGCGGGCGGAGAGGACGTTGGCAGACATTGCTGGGAATTGGAGGCTTGATGTGCGAGTGCAATTGAGCTGGCGGGAGATTGGATGGTCGAGCTGGGCAGTGGAGGAGCGTGTTGGGGGTGGTTTAAATGGAGGCAGCGACGGCGGCGAAAAAGCTGGCGGGTTAAACAAAGGGCCTCGATTGTTGGCCCAGCAACCGCCGCTTTTGCACCACCGCCCGACGCCATCGCCCGGGAGAGAGGCAACTCTCGACTGCATCATAGTGATGATCTCCTTCTGGTTGACCCGCCAATGCTGCTGCCGCGTCGCCTTCCCGTTCCGGCCTGGCCGTCGCCATGCCGCGCCGCGACAGGCTGTCCATTGACTCATCTTCTCCGGCCCATTCAATCTGGGGCGCAACGTGGATCGACAGGAACCTGCCCGGAATGCGCAGGGCCATGCTGGCGGACAAAGACCCGCTTCCAGAGCCCTGCACATCCTCGCTGCGGAATCCGCTGGCCTCTTCCAATAACCTGGACTGCTATCGTCCGCACCTCAGCCCATATGCGTCTCTGTGCATACTCGGCTAGCAGAGCATCTGCTCTTTCGCGCCAAGGATTCCATGTTGGCGGATGTAGACTGCGTGTCTCCGAGGATGAATGGTCTCAATGCTATGGCAGGCGAGTTGTAAGCACAGCGGATGCTGACCAGGCAAGAAGCTGTGGCCTAAACGCAGCCTCTCAACCAAAGCAACGGCGCTCAATGCATCGGCACCGCTCGCACCCACCTTGTCCTCAACCCAATCTTCTTACAATGTGCTTGGCGTGTCTTTGAAAGCGGCAACATCATTTCCTAACAAATCCAGCCCACCATCCCATCATTCTTCGGCGACCATGACTCCACCGCCCTCACCATCTCTTGCATTTCTCAGCGCTGATCAGCCTCACCACCAACCTCAAAGCCTCCGACCCACACAAGCTTCACTGGCCCTCCTGCCGAGAGTCCTATTGTGAGTCGTCATCAAGTCTTCATCCGGCCCTTCTACCCCGGAGACCCTCCCTTCAAAGAGCAGTCGCAGGACATTTAGCCGCTAAGAAAACGACCATGGACTGCTGAAACACTCTATAACGGTCGCTCTATGGCTGATCCCACGGGACAATTCCCCGCCTTCTTCGACGGCGGTGTCATCACCTCCATTGCTGAATCCACTCAGACACATGTCTGGCGTCTTCACACTAACATGCTGGTAGGAGCTTCTACCTTGCTCAAAGGCGCGCTAGCTGGTGGCCAGCAGATCACGGATTTCGAGAATCATGATGCTGTCGCACATTACCTGACTCTGTCGGTCGAAGAGAAGCCACTAGCCATTCTGATGTTCAAGCCGTCAGTAGAACATCCTCATCCAGCGCAAGACCGAAAAGAGTCTGTTTAGGCACAGGAAGAAGCCACCAGGGCCAGACGGAGCCGGGCAAGTTTGGAGGGAGAGAAAGAGAGGGGGTTGGGGGTGGGAGGAAAGATGACACGAAGTAACGCAGTCGGGCCACAAAACGCCACGAAGTTCCCGCAGATTTTTCAGCCGCAAGCCAAAAGTGGCCGGGTGCATTGACGTGACGATGTTAAAAAATATACAAAGGCAGCCATTATAGCCTCCCTAACCCTGACATCGCCGTCGAACGCCGAAGCCCGCCCAGAACCCTCTATGAATGACCACAACACGTGACCCTTGACCTGTGGGAACCGAAGAAAATCAAACTTTTGAACCGAGGGAAGAAGAAAAAGCTAACTCTTGGAGAGTCGCTGATAGGAACACACGGTGAACTACGCAAGACATCACAATCACCAAATCTTCAAATAATGTTCGCAAGGAAATTTTTTTTCTTTTTTAAAAAGAATTGAGGGTATCTCGATTTTGTTTGTAGACACTAAACTGCCTATATACGTATGTAACGCGTCCTCGTTATGTGTCGGTGTGTATGAAGTTTTTAGGCATTATTAGATATAAAGCCCAATTAGAAAGAATCTTTCTAGAAAGGTTGTGGTTGTTGTGCGCGTATGTCGCTTCTCTATGTACAGGGAATATTGTGTATCAACGTTTGTTCAAATAACCTGACCCGCCTTGGTAAACAACAAAACAAACTATGCAAATGCTAAATCGAGAGTTATAAAAAAGATGAAACGATAAATGATGAAAATCAAGATGCGCTCGTGGCTTTTGTTTCCCTTCGTCGTCCTTTAAGGCTTCATGAGCTGCTCCTTCCTGAAGAACGTGGCGAAGCCGACGCAGAGGCCGAGCTGCATCAGCAAGCAAATCCAGAAACTAGCATTGGCCAGGCCTTCGGTTCCCACGATAGCGAAGTTGGGGAACACAGGTCCAGGACCCAGCCTGTTTGGCGAGGTGGCGCGGCCAAGAATTGTGGCTATCGAACCAATAAACTGGGCGGCGATCAAGGAGAAGGTGTTGTGGAAGCGAGTCATCGTCTGGAGCAGCATCATACCGAAACCGACACCTTGAAGAGCGTCGAGCACACCAAGCCAGAGCCAGAGAGCGCGGGCGACAAGCGCCGACGCCGTCTGGTTTCCAATCCATGGAATATAATTGGCAATGCCGGAGACACCCCAGAGCATCTGCGCCCAGCGAGGAGCACCGACACCAATGGCGAACATGGGCAGGATCCAGGAGTGGGACTTTGAGAGGCGGCCAAGGTACCAGAGGAGAGCGGACCAGAGGATGATGAAGAAGAAGATGACGAGGATGAGGATCTGCCAGCCGCTGGCGTGGTTGGTTGTCCAAAGGAAGCGCCAGTTGCGACCGTATGGTGCGGCAAGCCAGTAGTTCTGGACGAAAACGTAGACAAAGAACCACAAGATAATCTTACGCTGATACAGAGAGCGGTAGAAGGACGGTACATCACCAGGGATTTGACGGTAGTAGTTGGGAAGGCCAAGGTAGATGACAACGCCGACAGCCCAGAAGACAACAGACAACGGCAGACAGACGCCTGCAATGACAGCTGTGGGTGTGGCAGTCGTGGTCTCGACACCGGAGTCCGAAAGTTGGGTGAGTGCGGAACCCCAGTACCAGAGGGCACTGATGTAGATCTGCTGGGTACCTTGGACCAAACAAGCGCGGAGAACCCAAGTCTGGATAGGAGCACCACCTGAAAAAGGGTTAGCTTGATCATGAATACAAGGGGGAAAGCCGCTTACCTTCTTCACCAAAGTTCAGCGCAAAGAAGATGGAGCCACTGGCAGACGCAACCGTGTAGAATCCGGATCCCACTCGCTGTGCCCAGGTCTTGCCAAGGGCAGACAGCGCAAATGGAGCAACGCCAACACAGAAGAAAGCCGCGCCGTAAAACAGGAAGGGAATCGAGAGAACGTAATAGGACTTAAGCCTCCTGTAACCATACCACCATAACACCGAAGAAACAGCGTAAATCGTCGCGATGATGTATAGAGTCGTAGCGGATTGACCGATTTCTCCAGAAAGCAAAGAAACCTGGTACGAGTTTGCGGCAACAATCTGACCAAAAGCAAGGAAGAGAGAGTAGATGGGCCATTCGCCGATCTTAATCATCATGAACTTCCTGATTCCAGTGGGAGTGTCGTAGCCGGGGCCAAATGGATGCGACTCGTCGTAGGACGAGTAGCTGCCGTCGTCCATTTCCGTCATTCTTTCGCTAGTGCCGCCGAACGGGCTGTCGGGTCTTGACGACCTCAGGCCCGAAGGAGCGGGACTTGAAGGACGAGTACCAGGGAGGCCGAGAGAGAGCATCGAGCTGTCGTCCAGCGTCTTACCCAACTTGGCGTCGCGATACGTGTTGAACCACTTCTTCTCGCTCTTAACTAGGATATCCTCAATGCAAAGCTGGCTCTCCGAAGTGCTCGGGTTCAGCTTCTCAAGCTTCTTCTCGAATTCTCTCGAGAAGTAGCCGTTGGCATCAGTGAAGGACGGGTCAACCTTTTGAAGGGCCATATCGTGGCGCGATCCCACAACGGTATCCAGACTCAGAACGGAGGAATTACTGAACGTCGTGTTGAAACTAGCAACACTGCCTCTGTTCTCGCCGCCGCCAAATCCAGCGCCCAAAAGCGGTGGAGGTGGCAACAGCGCATCGTGCTGGCCAGGGGATGATCCAGGAGAATTGAGAGCGGGAGAGTAGATGTCATCGGGGCGCGGAGAAGGCTGACCAGGCGAATGCGGAGGGACGGAAAGATGTGCCTGAGAAGCCGGACGGGATCCAATTGGCGTGCCCATGCCGAAAGAGACTTGCGAAGCATTGGGAGATCCCCTGGGAGACTTGAAAATACTGAGCATGGACGGGGACTTAAGGCCGAGGCCCTTGTGCTTGCCAGCCTGCTCGTTCGAAATCTTGATACATGTTCCCTGAAGGGTTTCCAGATCCTCAACCCACTGGGCGACAGGGAAACGTTGTTTGGCAGAACGAGCACGCATCTTTGCCCTCGTCTCGATGTCTGATGCGAGAGCGTCGTGAATGGCAGATTTGAATTGGCGGATTAAATGCTTAGGTGTCATCGACTCGACGGTGAACCACCAACCGGGCATTTGTCCAAGACCACCAACACGCGCACCAACACCAAGAGCACCCTTACGACCGAACTCGACAGCGACCAGACCAAAAGGCTCGTCACGCGACGGAATCAAGGCGAACTCGGCACCGCTGAAGATGAAGGGCGGGAGAGCGGTAAATTCGGGCTTGGAGTAGACGCGGCCAGGGAACAGTTCCATGATCTTCTGCAGCTTGATGGCGGCAAAACGTCCATAGAGATCAATGACGGGACCAACGCAAATCAGCTGCACCTTGGGGTAATTCTTGAGAATGGAAGGGAAGACGTCGGCGATGAGATCGACACCCTTTTGCATGGACCAACGACCGACGAAGACGAAGAGCTCCGCATCGGGATCCTGGTTCAGACCGGCCCATTCCTGCGCTTGCCTCTTCAACTCGCCACGGCCAGCTTCGTACTCAGGATCAACCGGAACATCTTCAAGCGCCTTATCGGCATTCCTGTCCCACTCGGCGGTATCCGTAGGATCGGGGTTGGGAAGACTTCCAATCTGTGGCAGACCCCAGAAAATAGGGTAGCGAGCAAACGAACGCTTACCGTACTTACGAGAGACACCAACAGCACCGAAACCCTTTTGGTGGATGCGCAGATAGCTAGCAGCCGCGTGGAGCAAGTTGAAAACTTCACCGAATTGGACGTAACGCTTGGCAATCTCCTCATCCAGGTTGAACACCTCGCAGACTTCCTTGACCTGAGCGTGCGTCCTCATGGGCCACAGACCCTGGAACTCGGCGTTGTGGAGCGAGAGAGCGCAAGGAATAATGTCGGGCAGGAGGTACAGTGGGGCGAGGGCTCCATGGTAATCGTTAATGTGGTACAGATCGATCTGCGGGAAACGCTTGACAGTCTCGGCGATACACTGGTTCCAGGCGGAGTAGTAGATACCACTGTCCAAATCGTCCATGCGAGGCGGGTAAGGCTCAGACTTGGTCTGTTGACGGAAGACGGGCGCGTCCAAAAGAACATAGGTGATATTGCGGAGCTTGTGGATGCCGACGTTGATCTGGTAGATTTTGTCCATGATGGTGATGTACATGGGCTCAGCAACCTCATCAACAGGGTAGTCAACGCCGCCAACACAGGGAACGACCCAGATCAAATCCTGGTGACCAAGAGACTTGCCCATGAGCTGCGCCATGACACCGAGACCACCAATCTTGATCTTGATGCCCCAGTCTTCAATATCGTACTCCATGGTAGCAATCAGAACAGTGCGACGCTTACCGCCACCGGCTTCAGCGGCGAGTGCAGAAACTTCCGGAGAGCCTGCGGCGGTCGTCACCTGGAGGTTAGGAGTGGACTCCATGGCCGCCTTCTCGTACTCGGCCTTGCGCTTCATCTTGCGACGGAGGGCCAGAGGGATGGACTGTTTGGCCTGCTGCACAACACCGCTGGTGTTGAATTTGACCTGGTAGAAGGATTTCATGTAACCGTAAATGACGGCAGCCGCGGTGAGGACAGGGACGATCCAGAGGAGAATGAACAGAGCAAGCTGGTAGCCCATGTGTCCGACAGGCATCATGGTCAGGGAACGTCCATCATACGAAACGACGAGCTTCCACGAAGTGTACGGCGAGGATGGCAGATCCGTGATGTTCACCGTGTTCGCGGTCAGCGATGACGGGGGAAGGCGGTCAAGAATGCCGTCACCATCGATATCGCCGTAGATGAACGACTGATCGGGCTTTCCGTCGGGATTCATGCCCCAAACGTTGAACTGGAACTTGGCTGGCCATTCAGCAGCGAGGTCGAAGTGCCAGTGGCCAGTTTCGTTGTGCGCCATCTTGTTCGCAAGACCGGCGTCGTAGCCGTACTGGTTGTACGGGCCGTTGACGAACAAGTGGGGGAAGGCACGGATCTTGTCGCTGTCTAAATCACCCTCTTGCTGGTGAGCACTACTGGCAGACAGACGGCCCCAGTATTGCACAATAACGTGCTCGCCGTCCCATGCCTGCTCCGAGGTTCCAGTCCAGTTCTTCGCTGGGAGAGTGTAGTTTTCATTGGTATAGACGAGCCAATCCGTCCAGGTCGCACCCCAATCTCTGGACGCGCGGAATCTAGTTGCTCCGGGAGCGTTGTGAGAAACGTACAAGTCATCGCCCTTCTTACCAAGGAGAGTGGTCGAGAATTTGGCAGTTCTGGGGAAGACAATGGGGTTGCTCTCAGTGCCAATACGAATCATGAAGTGGTCCTTGGCTCCAGTGGATTTCCCTGCAGTTGAAGTTGCGTTGGTAATTGTGATGCGGTGAACACCGTGGGCCACATTCTTCAGCGTTGCAGAGTACTTCCAGGCGCTGGGAAGAGCGCCGTTGTACTCCCAATCAGTTGTGTTGCTCATTGAAGTGCAGTTGACGCTGCCCGAATCAAGCGTGGGCGATGTGCCGTCGTACGAGTCAGAGTCGAAGGAAATGGCCTTTGTAAGGGAATCGCAGCTCATCTCCTGGGAGAAGTGGAACTCAATGTCGACCTCCTCCTTCTCCGAGGGCTTGCTCGTCACCTTGATACGGGCATCATGGCCGGGGACAAATTTGGTGACCACAGGAGAAGGTTCCGCAAACTCATCGACCGGGACAAGAGCCTTGAAACCCCACTGCTTCATCTCAATGGAATCCAGACAGCCGTTGTTACCTGTCTGGCCTTCCAGACCCAGTTTCAACGGCGAGGACTTGAGAGTGTACTCCTCATACGGGTAGAAAAGATTCTTGACCGTGGTTCCACTATCAAATGGCGCGATCAGGGACTTGTTCTTGTCCGAACAATCAAAATCGTACGTGGTCGTGACGTTATCGTTGCTATAAAGCAACCACACAGGCTGGTTACCTGCGCCGCCCGACGAGGAGAAATCTTGAAGACCCTCACGACGCCTCCTCACAACACTGCGGATACCCATTTCCGTGCCCGTGCCGTTGGAACCAGGCATGTAAATCCAGTAGGTCAAATTGGAGAGCTTTTGCAGCTCGAAACCGTCGTTCAGCGTGGGAAACTGCTCGCGCAACTCATACATGCGCTTGATGATATTACGAACCGGGTGCGAAGGGTCACGGTGATCCATGCTCACAGTGTCGTCCTTGCATCCAGTCAAGGACTTGTTCAGCGGAAAGTTTGTGTACTTCGTGAATGGAACGCTGTAGCAGCCGTGGTCTTGCCACGCGAGCGAAGAGGACAGGGGCTGTCTACCGAAGATGTAGTTGTCCGCCGTACTCTCCAGGACGTAATACGCTTGCTCCTCACCCCAGAAAAGTGCTGGGATTCCAGGCATCACCAAGCTCGTGATGAAAAGACCGGCCAAGTTCCTGTCAGTGCCGTTTGTAATACCGGGCCAGCGGAAAACGTCCTGGTTGGTTGCTCCGTACAGATGACGGGGGTCGATTTCACCAGTGTTCGCGTTGATCAAGTCGTTGGTCTTGAGAATCTCGTTCCAAGCGTCGACCCAGTCAATCGGAATGTCTCTTTCGGCCTCGTAGATACCGTCAATGCCCAGGAAACGCAGCAAACTTCTGTAGACCGAGTAATGGAAAGCCCAGGCGTCGACGGCGCTCGTGTTACGCATGTACACAGCGGGCGCATTCGGCCAGCTATTGTTGGCGTCGAAGACCTCATCATTGGTCTTGAAGGCCATCTGCGGCTCCTTGCCCCTGCCGAGATAGATAGAACCAAGAGTATTGTCCGACACGATTTCGCCGGAAATCAGAAAGTTCTTCTTGCCGACCTTAGTGGCGCATTCGCGGATGTACGCAGACCAGCTGGCCTGGGCCTCGAGGGTGATGGTCAGCTGCTTGTCGATACGGAAACCATCAAAGTCCAGCATGTTGATGGCAATGCAAGAGTAGAGCTTAAGCTTGTCCAGTACGGTCGGCTGCCATTCCTTGAGACGGTCCTGCACGAAAGAGAACTTGGACAACTGCTTCTGGTACTCGGGGTATGTTCCGAAAGACTCGACATCACCGAACTGCGAACTGTCAGCGACCAAGATTGGGGGCGTCGCAGGCATGTACACTCACTAGATCAAACTCGGACTTCTTGCAGCTCTTGAAGTTGTCCGTAACGTTGGATCCCACCATGGTAGCGTCCTTGGACCAGAACTTGGGCCAATCACAATCCTCCGTCTGCTCATTGGTCACATCGAAGTCCCAGTAGCGGCGCGAGGTCTTGTAGACGGCGGTGTGCTCATCCCACTTGAAGGGCGCGGTGCCGTTCAGGTAGCCGTCGAAGCCGATCAGGTCGCTCATGGTGGACATGGTGTTGTCGAGGATCACTGCGACCGCGTTAGCACCGATCGTCATGCGCATCGGGCGGAGATCATTGCGTACCGTACATGCCGCGATCGTGGATCTCGGTGATGGCCTTGCGCCATATGGTGATGTTGCCAAAGTGCCAGTCCAGCAGCGTCAGGTCGGTGGGCGAGTAGGCGTCGGCGCCCCATGGCAAGTTCATGAACGGGCTGCCAGCGATGTACAGGCCCTAGTCCAGCGTCAGTTCTGCGCCTGTGCCTTCCGCCGCCATTGAGTGTCGACGAACCTTGATTCCCATGCCCTGAATGTAGTCGAGGGTGTCGAGGAGGCCCTCGATGTCGCCGCCATAGCGCAGTTGGTTGGAGGTGAGGTCGACTTCGAAGAGGGTGCCGTTGATGTTGTCGTTGGTCGGGTCGCCGTTAACGAAGCGATCGAGGAAGAGGGTGTAGAAGGGGAAACGCCAGTTGTCTGGCGAAGGGTGGAACTCATGGTTCTCCCACTCGCCCCAGTACTTGGTCGGGTCGGTCTCGCCTTCCTTGGTATTAAGGTTCCAGTCTGCGTATTCCTCAATGTACGGCAGAGCCCAGGTCTGTATTATGCAGAGAGCGACAGTAGCGAACGAAAGACCCAGGCGCGCCATAATGCAAAGAAGAAAAAAGACAAAAGCGAGTGTAGGGCTGCAGGGAGCAGAGAGACGGTGGTGACTTCTCTCTGCGTCGTCTGCGGAGTGGTGAGCGAGGAGCTTGACGGGTACGGTTAGTACCGAGCCGGGCCTTTTGCTTTACTACTCGATGGAAATGGTGCTAATTCCTCCTGAATCTGGCCGAGAGCGGCAGCGGCATAATCGCAAATACGAGCAGGGGGGAGGAGGGTTAGGTTAGGGGAGGCGGTAGGTGATTTGACTTGGGCTGGAGGAAAGAAAACGGGCACGCGTGTAGGTGATGGAAGATAAGCCGGTGGACGGGCAAGGAAGAGCTCGGCTGGGAGGAGTGTGCTGGGATCAGCGCGGCGGCGAGCAGAGTCCGCGCGCGCTCCATGCTATTGATAGATACGGCAGGCTTAGGGCAGACCGGCACCGGCTGATCGAGGCTCTGCGCAGGGCTATGGGTCGCGGAGGAGCTGCAAATGAGCCGGGCGGGCCAATGAGCGAGGGTGGCTTTCCCTGCGCGGGCATGGCTGAATCCTCAGGATGTGGTGAGCGTGGCGCACAGACTGCCCGTATTGGTCTTTGATACAAAACACGGCCGTTTCTCGAGAATTCGACACGAGCGGCCAAGCGAGCGGTGGATCGCCGCCACGCACGCCCCCGCCCACCATGTTGCAGGGCTGGTCGGATTACGAGACAGCGTGAGCCGGGATACGAGGCCGACGGTGGCATTGCGGCCAAGAGGGACGCAGGGGCAGTGACGGCGGTGGCAGCAGCGCCGACGAGACGCGTGGGTAACAGCAGCAGCAGCAGCAGCACGGCGGTGGGCGAGCGGCCCCTGGGGGCGGCGATGGCGACGGTGGTGAACTCTGGTCCGCGGCGTGTCATTGGCGGCATCGTGGGAAGCATCGGGCACAGGCCCAGGCGGCGGGCATTGGTGCGCTGGGGTGAATGTGGGCGAGGTCGAAAAAAGGCCGCTCGCTTGGACGATAGCGCTACGCTCGATTGGGCCCAGTCCCGGTCCGGGCCTGCGGTTCGCCTGAGAGGCTGCGCCCATCAATTTCACCTATACGAGCACAAGCCCCGGCACACCCACCCACCATCCTCGCCGCTCCAGCCGGGGTCTGCATGCACGCCGCTCCTGGTCTGCCATCAGCATGCCGGTCCCACGCTGGCGCCGCCCCCCCCCCTCGACCACCGGCCGCGCCCAGTCGGTCCGTTCCCATCACCAGCCCTGCTGCTTTTCTCACTCCGCATTCCCGTTATCTGACGTCGCGGGCGCTCAAGGTTCTGCTGCTGTTAATGTTGCGTTGATGCCGCGAAGCTACTAGTCCCAGCAATGTCGTTTTCAACCAAGTCACTCGTTTTCCTCTCGCTGCTGGCTCCGGCCGCCTGGTCCGCAACCACCAACGAATGGCGCTCGCGCTCCATCTACCAGGTCATTGTCGACCGTTTCGCCCGGACGGATGGCTCCACCACCGAGCCCTGCGATGTTGAGAAGAAACTCCACTGCGGCGGCACCTGGAAGGGCCTGGAGAACAAGCTCGACTACATCCAGGGCATGGGTTTCACCGCCGTGAGTTGGCGCCGCAGGTAGATGGGCCGCGTCAGAAAGCACAGCTAACGCGTCTCTCCCAGATCTGGATTTCGCCCGTCACCAAAGGCCTCGAGGGCACATGGGATGTTGGAGAGAACTATCACGGCTTCTGGCAGCAGGATCCGGGCAAGCTGAACGAGTACTTTGGCACCGAGGATGACCTCAAAAGCCTGTCCAAGGCCGTCCACGACCGCGGCATGGTGCGCCTCCCCCCACTTCGTGATCCTTCAACTGCAGCTGACGCCCCGCAGTACCTGATGATAGATTATGTCGCCAATAACTTGGCGTGGCCCGGTCCTGGCAATGAAGTCCAGTACTCTAACTTCTCCGAACCCTTCAACACCGAGTCCGCCTTCCACAAGTTCTGCTACATCACCGACTACAGCAATCCCGACAACTACCAGAATGTGAGATGATCCGACTGCTCCCGCCGACGCGCAATTGCTGACGTACATCAGTGCTGGCTTGGAAACGACCAACTGTCTCTGCCCGACATCAACACTGAAGATGCCGACATTGTCAAATACTTTGAGGACTGGGGAACACGCATGATCAACGACTATCAGGGTAAGCATTGGCCCCCAATGTTGTGTAACCGCAGATGCAGGGTCTTCTGACGAACCTGCGCAGTCGATGGATTCCGTGTCGACGCCGTCAAGCACGTGCCAAAGGCCTTCTGGAACGACTTTGAGAGTGTCGTCAACACCTACACCATCGGCGAAGATTTCACCTCTCAGACCGAGTACATTTGCAACTACATGATCAACGCCGTCTCTGCTGTCTTGAACTATCCTCTATGGTACTCGATCATCGATGTCTTTGCCAATGACTCGGTCCCCACCAACCAGCTCGCTTTCGCGGTTGACGACCTCGACAAGACCTGTCACGACCCCACTCTCATGGGTGTTTTCACTGAGAACCACGATGTCAGTCGTCTGCACCACTTGACCGACGATATGCAACATATCAGAAACGCCATCGTTTTTGCGCTGCTGAGCGACGGCATTCCCATTCTGTACTACGGCGCGGAGCAGGCATTCAGTGGTGGCGAGGATCCTGGAAACCGTGAGGCTCTCTGGCTTACCGGATACAACACCTCAGCCCCTCTGTACCAGCTGGTCAAGAAGGTCAACTTTGCGCGCAACGCCATGGTCGCGGGCGCCACCTACACCTACTGGAGCCCCTACTGGACCCACAAGACGAGATTCATCTATGCCGAAAGTGATGTTGTGGCTATCCGCAAGGGTTACGACAAGAGTGTGATTGCCGTCATTACCAACCAGAAATCTGGCGGCGACGACATTGGACCCTTCCAGATTGGCGACACTAATTTCCACGCGCAGGCGCAGATTGTGGATGTGCTCACGTGCAACACGAAGACGACGGGCGATGCCGGAATATTCGAGACAACAGTGAAGAACGCAGAGCCGCAGGTAAGGAGGCATTTGGCACGGAATACAACGGCGCGCGACGCTAACAAGCTCTCGCAGGTCTGGATCCCTACGGCCTACTTCAATGGCACGCTCAAGGAAATTTGCCCCAATGTCGAGATCAAGGGAGACTCCAACAAATCGCCGCCTCAGACTGGTGGTACCGGTTCGGACGGCACGACGTCGTCGCTCGCTACACCGGCGTCAGCAAAGTCCAGCAGCCTCGCGCTGTTGAGCGCTATTTTCCTGGTAATCTTAATATTGTAAAGCATTTCTCCTGTAACGATGAAGCATTTCGCGGGCAGCATGCGCTAGAGAAACATCGGAGGCCGGCGTTCTTAGGGGGGATATTTCTAGGGATTTGCGGAGCGGACATGTTTGCATGGCATTTTGTTTTATTTCACGCAAAGTTGTACAGCACAAGAGTCACGCGAGCGCCTTCACATTTCATTCATCCGCGTTGATCTTCAGAAACCTTCTCAGATATACCCACAAATTCAATAATTCACATACGAGGCCACTGGAAATTGGAGAAGGCGTTTGCCTTTTGCTGTTCCCCACGGGCGCGTGCGACGCGAGTCAACCAACACCGGGGGACACGCTGTGCCACACGACCCGATTCATGTGCAAAGTGTCGCACGACTCCATCGGGTAACCGACCGCCCTGCATGAGGAAAGGAGATGCACGAATTTCGCAAGGTTCGGCAATAAGATTTTCTGTTCTTCCCGCGTTGAACAAACTTCATTTACCCGCCAGGCTTGCTGATCATCATGGGACAAGGATGTAAATTTTTTTTTTTAAATCGAGTAATAATTTACCGAAGACTCCGTGTGGCAGGAATAGCTGCGTCGAAGAGAAAGAGATTCAAAAATTACATGAGCTGCTGCTGAATTCTCATCTCAGATCATCTTCCCCACTCCACCAACCATCCTCTCCACATCTCACACCGACAGTCGCACAACCAAGCCACCAACATCTTGCAGCGGAGATCTCCATCTCACGTCAGCAGGAAGGGAACAGCCACCACAGCCAGCCAGCTCAGCACATCTCGACATTCGAAAAGAAGAAGGATTCAGCTCAGCATCCAGCCAAGCTCCCTTAGTTGGAAGAGGAGGCGCTGCTGTCATCGCTCGACTTGTCAGTGCCAATGGCCAGCGCATCGAGGCTGACAATGTTGGTGATGTTGCCGTAGGGGGAGGCGGTCTTGGCCGTGGCCAGGTGGTAGGCGGCGATGGAGCGGCGGAAGTGCGAGTCGACCTGGTTCTTCTGGTTGGCCGCCTGGTCGGCGTAGGAGCTGTTGGACGGGAAGAGCGAGATCATGTTGAACATCCACGCGTCGACCACGCCGCCCACCTCGCGGATCGAGGCCGGCACGCGGAACTCGTTCTGGTCGTCGAGCGCCACGAACGTCTCGGCAGATGTCGACAGCGCGTCCATCAGCTCGAACATGCCCTGGACGAGCTATATCGGAGGAGACGGTAGGTTAGTAATCGTCGACTGCTGGTGAGGCGGTGGCCCCAAGGGGGGATTGGCACATGGCCGGTGGCATAATGGAGGGGCCGGCATATGAGAGCAGCAAATGGCAGCGGGCGGAGGCACGGCAAAAGCATGTCGGTGCGGCATGCTGACAGCAGAGGGAAGCGGCATTGCGATGGACACAAGGACAGAAAAGTACACGGGGTGGCCTCCGGATGTAGCCGGAAGGGACAGTGGTTGGGTGGGACTTACGTAGGAATACGCCTCGTACACGAGCTGGACGTCCTGGCTCTCCTCGGTGAGGGCGGCCGAGCCAACGACGAGCTGGATGTTGGCAAGCACGGTGTCATACAGATCGTCCATCTCTTCAAAGACATCCTGGTGGGCGCGGGAGAGGCGGTGATGCCCCACATCGGTCAGCCAACTGTATCTCACGCGGTGGAGACGCCACAATTTCTCAGCCAACCTACTTGCATCGGGCCGGCGTTCTTGCTGGTGTTGATCTGCAGCACTAGGTCCTTGACGTCGAAGGCCTGGCGGGCGAGCGAGTTGGCCGTGTCCTGCAGGTTGGCAGGGCTCATCGTGGCGAAGGTAAGACCGCCGAGCAGGCCGAAAGCAGAGATGGTAGCCGCGGTGTACTTCATTTTTGCGATAACGAAGGAATTACTAGTGTCGAAAAGGGTAAAGCGAACGAGTGTAAAGAACGAGGTGGTCTAAGGAGCGACACGAGGGAGCACAGCGGTAACGAGTGACTGGCTAGACTTGCGGGTGGTTGGAGTTAGGCTGCGGGGGAGAAACATTGCATTTAAAATATGAGTGCCGGCCTGGCGCCCTGAATTCGCCTGCCGGCGCTCCTGAGCCCGCGCCGCACCTTTGACTGCCGCTCGCAAAGTAGAATTAATTGCGACCTGTTCGGGTGCGTGCTAGGCCCAGTCAGGACGCGGACTGGACGGGGGTGGATCTGCGGCGTCCTGACAAAAGAGAGCTAAATGACCCCAAGGGCGGCAATGCCAAGCCCGCTCTCTCAGTGGGCTGATCTGTTCCTGCAGATGAAAGGTGCGAGCAGCCGGCTTGGACTATTTTAAGCTCCGCCGGGCGAAGCGACCTACCCCTTTCCAAGTCTTGGCCGTTGGCGCCCTACGGACGGACCAACATGCCCTCCACCCGCCGCCGTCGCTCTCGCACCGGCCCATACGCCTTTCGTATTGTATCCATCTTTCTTCCCTGCCAGCTGGCCATGACATAATACGAGGCGGAATGTTACAGACAGCCCGCGATAGGCGGCGGCAGGCTGTGATGGCAGCCCTACGGTATGCGCCGGGGCCGAACAATACGAGCAATCTCCAGCTTTAAAGCCATGACCCGCAATCGTTTCGCCCTTCTTCTGGTCAAGGCAAATTTCTTCACAACCGTTTCGTCTGTACCGTGGTTCTTTGCAAGCGTAGTCCGCTCGTTCTCCTCTGCGCCAAACAGCTCAACAGCAAGCACGCTCTTTCAGTGTTTATTCTCACCACCATCAACATGTTCTCCAAGACCATCGTCTCGGGCCTTGCCCTCTCCGCCCTCATCAGCGTCGGTGCTGCCCAGGACTGCCCTCAGAACGGCCCTGCTTCCTCGTGAGTCGTGACCTGTGCGCCCCATCCAATATTGCGAACAGCTCCACTGACCGTTCTCTCCCCAATAGCCTCTTCCAGTCCTGCGGTCAGGTCCAGGGCTCCATGAACGTCTGCACCACCGGTGCCGTCACCTCCTGCTCTTGCTCCGTGCTGGCCCACCAGTCTGCGTACGTGCCACCCCCTCCTCAACACCACAAGAGAACGGCCTACTGACGTCATGTGTACAGCTGCTACCAGAGCTACAAGGACAACTACTGCAGCAACTGGGTCTACCAGAACGACTACTTCAGCGCCAACTGCGGTGACAACTACGCCGACGAGACCAGCAGCACCAGGTCTTCCGAGCCCGCCTCCACCTCCGCCGAGGCCACCACCACCGCCGACTCGTCGTCCGCCTCCGCCAGCTCTTCCTCGTCTGCCTCGTCGCGCTCGTCCGCCAGCTCTGCCGCTTCAGCCTCTGCTACCTCCGCCGCTTCCTCGGCCGCCAGCTCCGCCTCGGCCTCGGCCAGCCGCTCTGGCTCGTCCGCCTCCGAGTCTGCCTCTGCCTCTGCCTCTGCCTCTGCCTCGGGTACCGCTGCCTCTGCCTCGGGCTCTGCTGCCAGCACTCCCGCCTCCAGCGGTGCTGCTCAGGCCACCGGTGCCGCCGGCTCCTTCGGCCTCGACAGCCTCCTCATGGCCGGTGGTCTCCTCGCTGCCCTCTTCTAAGCAGCTGGCCAGTGCGCGTCGCACGAGGCTTTTTGCGCTTGCAGGGATTGACGAGGAAAACGCGCAAAGCGGCAGCCCGGTATCAGGTCAAGCTTTGTCCGTTTAATTAAAAATCTGCACGCAACACAGGGCCGCCAAGCTCCATAAAGTAAAAGACGGAAAAGAAAGGTAATAAGGGAGCTGCATGTGCTCGCTTCTCTTATCAGCACCCTTGGGGCTTTTTTTTTTTTTGCTTGCAAGGGGTTTGCCGTAATGTTCAAGGATAATCTAATGGGCATCGAAACTTTTTTGTTTCTCACAACCAATATCGAGTCTGCCTATCTCTGCCGATCATATCATGTGTTTCACGCGGTCTACTTCAACTATTGGATATAGATTTTCATGGGTTTCATTTTTTCATACGCGCGGAACGGATAGAAATTGTAAGACCACAGTCGTTTCTGTTGTTTCGCGACCGCGTGTGGTGGACGGGAGAGAATGAATCTAATGTTTTTTTTTTTTGCTTCCAAGACTTCCTGCTGATGTCGCTCGGGACCAATGAGGATGTATGCGTCTTCGTCCTTCCCCCGCTGGGGCTTAAGTTGCTGTTTCTCAACCCCTGAATGCTGCATGCAGGCAGCAATGCAAGCTGCGGCTGGGTGGAACGTTCCGACGATCCGAAAAGATGGCAAGAGAAAGGAAAAAAAAAAAAGACGTGGCGGCTGATTACCGCCCGTTGTGATTGGCATGGTCAGCGCACTTATCTCAGCCTAGCCCGGTTGGTGGCGGACGCAGGAACAGGCGCGCGCCCTCTTCGGCAGAGCCTGTAACATGGTAGGCGAACGTTGGCGCTGCCATGGCTTGGAGGGCGGAGAGTCCGGTGGAGATTAGTGCTGGTACTGGATGGGAGGGGGAGCGAACGATGCCATATGATGGTGTGAGAGGGCGAACGAGAGAGAGACGGGCGCCAGCGATGACCGAATCGGGCGTCCCTCATCATTCTCTCTCTCCCACTTCTTCCGTCGCCCCTGCGCTAGAGGCGGGCGCTCCGCTCGGAATGTTGCGTGCCTTAGTCATGCAGCGATGGAGTGGTCCTCCTACCGGTAGCCGGCGAAACATTGTGTTCGCTCGCTGGTGCGCCTGACTAGCGGCGGAAGGTCCAGAATCTCTCGTCCGCAGGTCTCGGGGACGGCGATCGGCGGGAGAGGAAAAAAATAATAAATGTGGGTGCAGTGGCACGCAGGACTCAGGAGGTTTGGCCGGTCAGTGTGAGATGGTTGAGGGAAACATGGACTTGCCGAACAGCAAAGCGTGTGATATGGCATGAACGATCGAGTAATCGAGGTGTGACACGAGGCGACGAGGCACCTGCGGCGGGCAACGGGCAGCGGACGAAAGGCCGAGCAGGAAGGGATGGGCAGAAGCACGCTGCCCGCGCGCCGACCGCGAAGGGAAAGTGGGGCGGAGCTGTACTAGTACGAGGCCGGTCGCAGAAAGAGATGCGACAGGGCTGGCCGGGCCGGCTCTTCTGCTCTGATCAGATCTCCTCCAGCGCCCGCCGTGTTCGCTCTCGCGCTTCATGCGATGGAGCAGCGGACGGTCTGGACGGCGCTGCGGCCGCCTGCGCCCTCGCCCCTGGGTGAGCCCTGACCTCCTCTGCCCTACGGCCCTACAGCTGCTCCCCCGGCATGATCGTTGTGGGCTGCTGGAGAGCGGAGAAGCAGCGTCCAGCGCCGCGCAGGGGGCAGGGGGCAGCGTGGCACAGCGGAGCGGGTGCCGTTGCATGCCTCCAGCTTCTAGAAAGATGCGTCCCGACCGAGCCGGAACGGGACCAGCACGTAATGGCATTGACCCGACCCAGCCCCAGCGGACGGCGAGAAAGGCGGTGTCTGCGCTGGCCCGGCGCACGCTGCTGGTAAAAATACCCCGTAGGGCTCTCACTCTGTCTGCGCTGCACCGGCCGAGACGACGCAGTGCGTGGGCGTCTGCCAACGTGCGCCCGTCTGTGCGGCGCAGCGGCGGCGGCGAAGTCAGTGAGCTGTTCAGCATGAGCGCCTGCTCCTTGCGTCATTACTCAGTCTGAACTACAACCGCCTGATTAACTCGGCCTCAAGGTTTCGCATTTGGCCCCATCCGAAAGCCGTCGGCCGCGCCGCTTCCGGAGAAGCGTGCAGCAATATTACTGCCCCGCGCTCCTCAGCGCCCATCAACATTGATGAACACTGCTCATTTCTCTGCGTGTGCTTCGCGCGGCATGTGCGCAACTGACGACACGATGATGGAACCCAAAACAATAAAAAAAAAATCCCCCCGAGCACGGCCCCGTGAACAGTGCCGTCCGTGAGAAGAAAGCGAGCGCAAAGCCAGCGGCTATTTCAGCCCAGGCACGGCCCGACGCCTTGTACGACATGTCACTCTAGACCGGTCTCCACCATGCGTACACAGTATAAGCCACAGTTGCAGATTCCAAACAAATTCGCCTCTGCGTCGGCATAGCCGAATGACTATAATTTCGAAGGAGACGAAGCAACTCCGCTTGTACGACTCGCTGCGCCCACTTTATCCGCAACATTTCCTGACCGCTCCCGCTGACCTGCCTTAGCAGCGCAACGTCACTGCGTTAGCGGTGGTGCAGCAGGATTCGGAGCGTTTGCTTGGGATTGTGGAGGCTTTGCACTCCGCTTGTGGAGCTAATGGTACACGGCAGAGGGGGCGGTGTTGTGGCTTCTTGCCCAGTGCTGACCTAAGAACTGGCGACGCCACGATGACCTGTCTATACTGCGCACGAGCACCTGACCGGCCGATGATGGCTGGCTTCATGCGTGTAAGCTATCGTCAGCGCGGGGAGCCGTAGCTCTTGGCTTCCGCTTTGCTCAGTTGGAAATCCGGAACGACTGGCACGCGGATGACAGAATTGCGTTTACTGAAAAGTGGCTTGCTCTGCCAGTCGCCAATCATGCTTGGGGAGCAGTGGCGCTCATCTGCATACACACGTCTAAAGAAAATAACGTCCGGAGGAGTGCTTCCACTCGCCACGGGAAGGAGCAGGTGTAACGTGGCGGTTGTTGCTCGCCGGGAAGCTTCGCAGTGCGCGGAATCTTTTGTCAATCGCGTGACTGGATTGCTGGTATGAACGTGCCTAGGCAACAAGAAGGATGCAGTCTCCAATATCTGATGTCAGCGACATGAATCTTCATATTCCAAATATCCAAGGAAGAGATTTTTGAGAGGGCGCCACTCACAACCAGCCATAGCAGTCATCCGGACACCAGACGTTCGAAATCTTTGCCCCCAAAGATATCATTGCAACTTCCTACACATTCTCTGTCTATTATTGACATACCGACTTCATTTTCGTGGCGTATCGTGGCAAAGGTAATCGCCAACGCCGTGCGACCATGTCACATATTTCTTCTCCGTCAACAATTCTCGAGATCTCAAGCACACGTTTAAATGTGTATTATTCATTAAATTGTCGACTGTGATGTTTATTCAATTGGGGTCATTCTAACCTGTACTTGAAGCATAGTTACAGCATATTGCACACCCCGTTTTTAGATTCGTTCTTCAGAGCGGTCGAGGCATTTGCGAGTAACCACCCTTTCTCCGGAGAGTATAATCATCTACCCGGATGTGAGTGCCCAGAAAAAGTAGCAAAGTTTACTTCGGGCTGCATGCTTCTACTTCCTACGCATCAGAACCACTGGTATGATACATAGAAACAATCAATTATCTATTCCATGCTGCGGATAGGTGTAAAGAAGTAGACTACTATGCACCGTCGAGCCATTACCACACGTCCCCTTCCTCCACATGACATCCACTACCGCCTTCCACACCGGCACCGGACTGAACATCATCGGCTCTGTGCAGAAGGTGCGGCAATCCGCACACTCTGGCACAAACTGCAGCGGCACACCCGCACCACAACCACTGCCCCTCCCCCCTTTCCGATGATTGCTCTTGTCACTGATCCCCCCTGCGATCCTTCCATCCGGCCCAACGGCCGTCTGGCTCAGCACCAGCCCGCTGCCTGCCAGCGTCACCACGCCCACCGCTTCGCACAGGGGCGGGCTGCGTCTCGTCTCCACACCCCTCCGCCATGTCGCGTGCGGCGTCGGCCACCGCGACGACGTTGTCCCAATACAGCAGCTACGAACCCCGCGTCCCGCCCACGCCCCACATAGGGCTGCGGTTGAGATAGCCGCTGACAGAGAAGCTTGTGCTAGGGGCGCCATGGGGCAGCGTGTCGTTGAAGTCATGCCAAATGATGCTGCTGCTGGAGAGGTTGTCACCGCCGGCCATGAGCGTGTCCCAGGTGGGGAAGCGTGCGCCAGACCCGTCGAGCCCGGCCGTGCGAGCCCAGGAGGCGCGGATGACGCTGTAGGAGGTGGCGTTGGCGATGAGGTCGTGCTCGTCGGCGATGGCGTTGCATGACGGGCTTGCGCGCGCCCGGATGCCTTCGTAGGAGTGGAGGGCTGGGAAGAGCTGCTTGAAGAGGTCGGGGTCGAGGACTAGTTTGCCACCGCCGTTGCTACAGAGGCCGATGACCAGATGTTTCTTGTCTTGGGCGACGGCTTCAACGAGGATCTGGGTAATATATGCTGCTCGTGGGGCTGATGACGGCGACATCTTGGTAGTCGGTGTCGTTGAGGAAGTAGCTAGAGATGCCATCGTCGTCTGACTTCGTGACCGGATACAAGTATCCATAAACAGTGGGGACTGGTTCTTTGGAGGAGATCGGTTCGGTCGGAGTACGTTCTGTCTCAGTTGGACCGATACAGAACTTCCCAGAGAAGGAATTGCCGCTGTCAACGCCGGTAATGTTTTCGTTTGGGGCGAAGACGTGCAAGATGGTTTCCAGAGCTCCATTCTCGAATTCCAGCTCTGCCGAGTCGTTTACGTAGATTCCAAATGTTTGAAAGAACCTGGAGCCTTCTCCTGAGTATAATCGCTTCGCTAGACTCCAGAAGATGGACTGATATCTTTTGTCGGCGTCATATGCCGCGTAATATTGGTCGGCAGGCCATGCGAGATAGTCTGCAGGTGATTGTTTGTTGACAGTGATGAGCGCAGAAGGAGCGAAGTTTGCCGTCAGAGAGGCTTTGATGATTCTTCTGCGTATTGACGGATCAGCGCGAATCGGACCAGTGAAGAAGCAAAATATATATGCAGAAGCTAAGCCTGTGAACGCGATATCCCATCCGACGCGAGAGAGAGAGAGAGAGGAGGTGGACGGTTTTTTTTTTTTTTTTTTTTGAATTTCAGGAATTGGAAGACACTGGCGGTGTCCGACGTAGGATAAGTGTGCCAATAATCTGCCGTCGGATTAAGAGTCGCTCAACACTACACATAGTCTATGCGAGGGAAGCGTTGTCTTATGGGCTTCCTTCAGCAAGTTCGAAATGTCCTTTTAGACGTCGTACTCTCCCGCGTACCTGTCGTCTGGAAGTTGACATGTGATTTCATCCGACCTGGCGAGGAGGTCCATTGGTGGGTTTAGTAGCCTGGAGGAGGGCCTTTCAGGTAGACCAAAGTAGACTGCCATTGAAGGATGCCCTGAATCGCCTTGATCCTTTGGCAACCCCTGTCAACGTCGGCTGGACCAGGCTTGAGGCACTCGTAGCCAAGAGAAGCTGGGGATATGGTGACGATCGGCCTCCCTGCAGGCTTTGGCAGATAGTAGCGGATGCTTTCAGTTGGAGGGTGGCGGCAGAGGTGGCGGCAAAGAGTGCATAGGTGACGGCTTAGAGCGCAGATGTGACGACGAAGAGCGTAGCAGCAAAACATGCATCCTGCTTGAACCTATTAGGGCAATGAAATGGGCCGCGAAGAATGATTGCAGTAGTGTGGTGATGGAATAAGAATACTGCGATGAGAGTGTTGGGATGGAGATAGGTGAAGATGGATGATGGCGGTACACGCAGCTGTATCCAGATGCGGAAGGTAACCACCAGCCCTGCCTGCCCAGCATTGCGACAGCTTTCCAGCGAGCAATTGCCGCAATATTGTGATCTGTCCCATCGCGTGGGAGTTTAAGCATTCGTCCGGATATCAACGCCGAGAGAAATCAACAGCGGTTACGATCGGATTAATGCTGCTACTCCCCTTACCATACCTCCCCCAATCCTACTTGAAGTAGGTAGATACGTAGCGGTGCATCGCCATCACCAATCAGAAATCAGCATCGTCTACCAAGCCATGGCGTCCCTTTTACCAATGAGCCTCATTATCGGGCGGTTACTCGCACTTGAAGCATATTCACCGCGCGAGCAGTGAGATTTTGCCGATTGCTGTACGATACCCAACATAACAGAGCAACCATGGGAACCTTCAAGCTGTGGAACAGCTGTGGTAGCATAGAATCTAAGGAGACTGTGCAGACCAGGAATTTGTATCCGCCTTGCTCTCGCTGCCACCCGGGCCGACCAGATAATCTGCTAACACTGACATTCTAATACCGAATTAGCCCACTCAAATGTAAGATCCATGCCATTTAGCCGTCGTAGAAGAGCGATACTAATGCTATGTCTTGCCAGTTTTGTTGCGTAGTTGCGTTAGCATTCGCAACGCGCCAGCGGAGCGCCTCGTCATATAGATCTACTATTGCACGATAGCATGTGCAAATTAAAACCGAGTTTTCGAGCGGCAGGCAGAAATCGTTCAAATCACATCATTCCGTGGTGCAACATACAGCTTACCGGTCTGCTGCTGAGCGCAAGGCTGTACTTCCTGGTGTATTTGTCTGATACCAGGATGTGTTGTTGGAATATCACATATGTGTACAATGAAATTTATCTTAGTCACGGAAGACGGCAAATGAGAAGGCCTCCCCAGAGCCCTTCTCTCTGTCTTCATGCCACCCATAAATATCATCGTTGATCATTATCACATTCCAACAGGTGTCTTGTAAGCTATTCTCCAGCATCAGGATGCTTCAGTGCTGCTCTATAGTTGAATACGATCTACGCGGTTTCTAATTATGGGGGGACGGAACGGAAGGGAGGGTTGCCGCGGCCGAGACTTCCAACGGCTATCGGCTATGTCGTCGACCCTTGACGGACCCGTACGCCTCCGACTCTATCCCTCAGGGTTCTTGGGACCTTCGCCTTTGGTTCCTCTGATTCGAAATTATTTGCCTTTTCCAATTACGGTATGGTGCTATTGCCCTGATGACCCAGGAGCCCGCGACGTTCTCTCCATCGGTCATTCCACGAGCCGGCTCCGAAGCGTCCTTGCTGCCTTATATAAGGAATGCATCTGGTATCACAAAGTAAAAGCCAGCGCTACACAATTCTTCGTTTTGCAACGCGATCACTCTTAGATATGAAATTTAGCCTCTATCTTCTGGGTTGTGCAACCCTGAGCAGCGGACTCGAGCTACCGTCATTTGCGCCAGCCAATTTCCCTCTTAGCACGAAAGATAATGATGGGGTAAGCGATTCCATATCACTGGAACATTCCAGCCGTAGCCAATATTGTTCTAAATAGACACTTGCCGGGCGTTACGATGTTCGCCAAACAATGGCATTGAGGCAGGATCCATTCGAGCAGGGATTGAACAGGTGAGATATGTTCACTTGCTTCTACACACCTTACAGAGCTGATAAAATAAACAAAGCTGGTTCTTCGCGCTTTGGTTGACGACAATAGACGGCAGGAAGTATCACCTGACTGTCAATACTGCAATCAACGGGGCTGGTGAGGACGGGCTCACAGTGAGCGGATTCTTGGGTTTGGAAGATCTATCAAACAATTCCTATGTCGGCGGGATAATCGTGGAGAACGGCACAGTTAGCACTGAATTTCTGGAGGTCCATGCGCCCTCCCAGAACCTTAGCAGTCCTCGAGGCTCGGACAACTATACTGACATGTACTTCGCTGGCGACTATGCAGGCGTCGCGGTCAAGTTGCACATGCAGCCAACCGGACCCAACATCTACCTTGGGGGCAGTGGTTATATCACGCTTAACCCTATTGGCCCATCGGACTACTGGACTAACCCCCCGGGATACTCCTGGTACTGGGTAAGTTTCAGTTTGCCCATTACAGTCTAAAGAAGTCTGACGGCGTGCAAAGGGAAATCCGAACCTGAAGATAGACGGTACCATCGAGCTCGATGGAGAGGCTGTGAAGCTCGACACAGCTCACTCGGTCGGCTTCCTGGAGCGGCAGTGGGGCAAAATGGAGCTCCGTAATTGGTACCTCTACTGGCTATACGTGTCCAACGGAGTATTCATACATGTCTGGATAAACGAACCCAATCTGGACGGAGCCAACCCTGGCGAGATTGCGATAGCGACTGTATGGTATCCCAATGGTGTTCACGAAGTCTTGCCGGTGGACAGTACATCGAGGGCTTGGGACGCTTCTAGAAGCCCGAAGACGGGCAAACTCTACTTCAACGAGTTCCAACTCGATCTCTCAACGAAGAACTCTTCTTTTCGAGTCACCAAGTCAACCCGAGACACGGTGCTCGTTCCTATTGCCGACTACGGGCCTCTACTCAATTGCTCCGAAGCCTACGCTCAGGGTCAAGGTTTTTGGGACGGCCAGCCTGTGCAGGTTTTTGGACACGTTGAGCAGATCTCAACTTTGGAGTAAAAGATATGCGATGACTACTCGTATGCCTGAAATACTATTATTGAAAACCAACACCTCCTGTTACCAAACACACGTCCTCCTTTCCAAAAAAAATGACTTTGGAAGCAGAGTTAAA